>JAVSBS010010911.1:59720-74248 GCA_033124195.1 Coracias cyanogaster
CTGGAAGTTCATGTCATGAGGTAAAACTCATCAGTTACAGGTTACCAGACCCCCCATTTCTTTAGTCCTGAATACCAGGGGAAAGTGGTCTTGCTAAAATGAAAAAAAAAAAAAGGGGTGGGGGGGGGTGGGGGGGGAGGGGGCAGAAGAAATGCCAAAATTACCTTTTTCTTAGTCTTTTGCAACGAATGCCATATTTTGCAAATTTAAATTGCAATAAAGATGCCCAAGGTTTAAAATCAAGCTGGAATAGTGAAAAAAATTAGAGTAATAAAATACATTTTTACTATAATGTACATGAAGTTTCATGAAAATGTTAGGCTTGAATACATTGTTAAATATATGTCTAATAACTCATTTTGAAATAACCACTTCAAATTTTGTCTTCTGAATATTCTGAAATTTGCACAATAAAAACTGGTTCATGATAACTGCAGAAAGACAGTGTGAAAGCCTGTGGCTTACATTTCTGGAAGAAATTAATCTCTGAAAATGAAGTTTCATCTGGGGATTTTTTTACTAAACATAAATCAGTTAGTATCTGGTGTTTAATTTTTGTACTTTTCAAGTCCTTCTATAGACTGCTCAAAATCTGGCCTCATGCTTGGTATTCAGGCAGTGTTGCTGAACATATTATTTATTAGTTTGTTATTTTTTTTAGGGAGAGGGAGAAAAATATTCAGAAATCAGAAGAATGCTCAGGGTTGGAAGATGAGCAATGGCTTGCAAACATTTTCTACTTCAACAGCTGCTTCAGGAGTTTAACATCACTTTGTGTCTCAGTGATTTCAATACATCTTTTGTTTAGACAACTGCCTGAATATACGTTCATATGCATATAGAAAAGAACACTCTCCCATGAGATGTGGCAAGACTTTGAGTTGGAATAAGCCTACCTCTGCAACTCTGTACTTGATTTGGATAGTTTCTGGCATTTACCACCTGAGATTTGAAAAATGAACAATGTTTACATCTATATGTACTCATGTTAATTTTTTTTTCAAATTATTATATAAATGGCAGGAAAAATAACTTCATCAAATATTTTTATAATTATAGTTTTTAAAATTGAAATGCAGATAAAAAATGAGACATTTCCTCCCCCTGAAAAACAACAAAAGATGTGAAAATGTTATGAGAAATATCTTAGTGCCAGTATTTCTTCTGCTCTCTCTCTGGCCCATTTATTTAATATTTATTATTTAACAGTAATTTTTAATTATTTATGTGAAGTGGAATAGCATCAACAAGAGAAGCTGGAAAAAAAAAAACCCGACGGACTTTGTAGATCAGTGGTTATTATACTTGACCATGATGTGGAAGATGGAAGATGGAAGTGTGTGTTTATATTCCAAACCAGCGAATCCAAGACTTGAAGCTGGTGTGTCCCTATCAGGAGATTAAGCTATTCCATGACATAGACTCTCTATCACTATTTTCCTTTCTAATTTTTCAGAGGATGGTAGTACAATCCACTGCTGATATTTTTTAAATGCCATGTCAATATAGCAAATGGAAATGATTCACTTTGGCCTGAAACATTAATTCAGGTGTCTCAATAGGCAGCTGTAGGCATCTCATTGAGGTGGTATAGAGCACTTATTTTTGAGATATACATTCTCTATCCAACTAGTGGAGAATTTTATCTGCTTTCAAAGGGCAGTAGGGAAAGCCTACGGACTGTACTAGGAGATGAGTTAATGCGCAGAAATAGTGAGATGTCTTTGAATATCTACTCCTTTCTAGAAGCCTGCAAGATCCAGACTGAAGATTTCTTTTATTTCCAGCTTGTTATGCATGGACTTTTAGAAAAAAAGATGCTTAAGGGGTAAAAGAACCTGGTACACACCTTCTGTCCAGTTCCTTCCTGCCCTATATATCACAAACTTTCTGGTAGGATAGTCTAGCTTGGGAAGCTGGGACAAGCAGAGACAATGAGAAGCTGCCACTCTCAATTACTGTATATAATGTATATAATTACTGTATATACTGTATATTAATTACATTAATACTTACTGTATATAATTTTATATATAGGGTGGAAGAGGGAAAAGGAGAGAAGCAAAACTGAGAGAAACACAGTGCAGGTACTTCAGTACGCTGAGCTCTGTCCAGACCTTTTTAACCTACTGGAGTTGTAGAGGCTTGGTAGAAGGAAGACAAGTCTGCGAAAAGGCTATCAAGCTAAAGAAACTTTTCAGTCATTCTGGCAGTGCTGGCTTCTGGAATAACCATCCCTGTTTACAGAAAGATACAGCAGAGCAGACAGGAGATTCTTGTGGGCTCAACTTGGCCTCTGGTGAAGTTTGTTGTGATAGGTAAGCAGGGACTAGAGCCCAAACCTTGCTTTCTAGCAGAGAAACAGCTGGGGTCTGCAAGCTTCACAATCTCCATTCATCTCTGGAAATAAGGCTGATCAGTACTCTTCTGATCTCTTATCAGTCTCTTGCTGCTTCATGGTCATGACATACCCTGACCTGAAATTATTCATGCTGTAAGTACGGATGTGCATATGTCGTTCCGCAGTAGAGCCTCTGTTTCCACATAATACACAAGAAGGCCCACTTTTCCCAGCTGCTTCCAGCATCCCCTATGTTTGTTTGAAAATTAGATATACCTCATTCCTTCCTTTAGTTCCATGATTGTCTTTCATGATTCTCTGTTCCCCATTGCCCCTTCTGATAATTGGAAAAGTCTTATGTGTAAATATATTTTTTTTCTGAAGACTATTAAAAAATCAATAATCTTAAAGGTGTATCATTTTTAATATTTCAAAGGGAAAATTTATAGAAATAGCTAATCTATTATAGAAGAATTTTGTTTATTTGTCTGATTTTATTCTGTACGGTTAACAATATTTTGTTTCAAAATCAAACTTGCACTGTTATTTTCCAGTTCTAGGTAGCTTTATTTTAAATTTTCCTAATGAATTATCATAATTCTCAGAGGGCAGTCTCTCCTACTCCCCTTCTAAATCTTTCTTTTGAGTCTTTGTCTTGCTTGAGGTTAGATAGACCTTCAAAAGAATGTATCAAATCAGAGCAGTTTTAGCATACTATTGCATTTAAGAAATTCACTGCAGTTGCTTTGAATCACCTCTAGAAGATACTTGCCTCTCTCCATTGACTACAAGTGATTAGGGTCCTTAAATTTTAGCTAAAATTTCTAATGTATGTATGCCTTAATTGACAAATGATTTGAAGTTGGCGTATTCACTTGCAGGAACAGGCCCAGTCAAAATGAAGACATATATTTGTTTGAATTTGACCGCAGAATGAGTCTATGCTCTAATTATAATGTTCACACAGCTGCTATGCTTCAAAACAACTCCAGGCCCCAATCTTGGAAAACGATTTGTTGTGAGGTGCTTTTGGCCTTGCAGAGTTTTATTGACTTCAACAAGCCTATGAGTATGTATTGGTGCCAAGAACTGCAGCTGCAATAATTAATTTAGAGCGGAGTAAGATCAGGAAAAGGTGTAGTCTTTCCAAATCTTTAATCCAGAGCTGCTTTACTGTCATGTGAAGACCTAAAACTTTGTAACATGTGAACATTACAATCTTCATGACCATGATTTTGATGGTCAGCATGCTATGTACCCCATTGTAAGCATGCTTAAATGCCATGACAATGTTGATACATTGTTGAAACAATTAAAACTCCATTCATTATTCCCATTTTAAGTATGGACACAGTGATGGCTTGGACTTGAATATATGCACCTTGTGCAAAATACATTATTGTTTCCACAGTTATTATTTGAAAAAGTGGGGATTCTTTTGGATCTCTAATATTCCCAGGCTGTAGAAAGGTGCTAGAACCTAAAATACTGTTAAAGATGACCACCTCAGAACCTGTCTCCACCCTCCTCTTCACTCACTATTTTTCAATTTATTTTTTTTTCCTACAGCTTTTCTTCTCATATACCATTTATTGCAACTACTTCCATGGTCACTTGTCAACATCCATTCATACCACTCTCCAACACTTGGACCAGCAATGCTGGAAATACCAGCTATGTAACAAAACGTCACTCCCCTTTGTGGGAAAAAGGGGATAGGAAGCAGCAACAGGCAGAGACTCTGAGAAGCAGGTAGACAGAAAATAGTATTGGAGGTTTATTTTTAGCAAAATGGAAAATACCACAGATTTGCAATTGTTTTCCTAGATCCCACCATAAGGACTAAGAACACAACATTTCCAAATTGAAAGCTGAGGCACCAGAACACATTAGTAACAATAATTAAAATCCATGGCCAAGGAATCACTAAGTCTTGCTGATATATCTGCCTTGTTAGTAATAAATCTCCCGGAGTCATTATCTAAATCTGCTTCCACCTATATACCCTGTGGTTAAAGTTCCTTTACTTCTCACAGGCTTGGCCAGAACAAGTCTGATCAGGACATGGGCAAGAAAATTTCAAGAGAAATTCAGGATACTTAAAGACATCTCTTTATAAAACAATACCGAAGCCACATCAGCTGAAGAGGTAGAAAAGCATATCCTGCTTCTACAAAGTATAGTTTGTCAGGCTGACTGACGAACTTGTTTGTTATTTAATATTGATCTCTATATGCTTGTAGCACGAAGAACATAAAATGTGTATTCCTATAGTGCTAGGTAGGTATAGAGTAATATCACTGTTCTTACCCGGAAAGGCTGGCAAACTGAGCTAAGAACAAGCATTAACAGATTATATAGAAAAATATACAAGTAAAAGGAATGATAGGACAATAAAAGAAATAGCAATTTCAAAATTATTTCATAATTTCAGAGCTACATCCATTTAACCACTTCTTTTGTCATTTCTTGGATCTGCTTGACTATGAGGGACTGTACAAATGGTATTCAAACAGATTCTTGTGTGTAACATCTAAATCTTTTTGGCATTCCATTGGAATGCAAAACATTACAGAAGCAAAATATTATTAAGGCAAATTTTTTAGCTTACCGCATACGTTAATCCTATTAGAGCATCTGGAAAGACAAGATCTGCCAGGTAGTTGAGCAAGTGTAGATTAGAGTTGACAAGGATAATTGATACTCCTGGGCTGTCTTTTCTCTGTGGTCAATTGGGAGTTTTGGGGCTACACAAGTTTTTATACATCCTTCAGGTAAATTGAAAATCCAAATGTAAAATGTTGCACTAAGAACAATATGTGGATTTGAGTAAATTCCCAAAAGAAAATCCCAGAGTCAATCAATAGGTTCTACTGTCCTTTAGCTGTATTGTATCTGTACCTCCTTGAGACACAGCATTTTTCTTTTAAGTAAGGTACAATAAGCACTGTGCTTGAGAATCATAGGATAATATTGCTTATATAAAGCACAGCAATATTTATCAGGAAAGTGCAAAGCAAGTAGTGAAATAACATTTAAGAAGATCTGGCATGCTTTAAATATTACCTTGCTGAAAGAATTTTCCTGGAGTGCTTGTGAATGCGTGGTGATGTCATACATAGGAACTCTAGTGTTTTGTCTATAAAAATTGTCTTGCAGACTTGTGCCTAGGGCTCTCCTTGCATATTTTAATAGTTGGTCATGGTATATATGACCTCAGGACAGGACTCAGGCCTCCAGTCATACACGGAGACAGAAGCTTGCAACCCCAAACCAAGTGCTCAACCTCTGCAAAATCACAGGAGTTAAGAAAGACTGTGTTAAGCATTGATTTTGGCTGTATTTTAAGAATCATTTTTCTCAGGTGTCTAGCTTCCATTCACTAAGTGGGAAGCTTAGGTTCCCTACTCTGGGTTTTAGATTCTTATCTCGGAGAGCTGCTAGTAAATCCTCAGGTCTTTTATGTTCTATTGCCCTGCCTTGCTCAGAACTCTAATCATTCCTTTTGGTATGTGAAAACTAAGGAAATTTCTAATTTCTTGTTTGTTATACTGTATTTCTTGTTTTGCAAGAGAATACTGGAAAATATTTCCCTTTATTACTCATGTACCAGGACACTAATTGAAGAGTTCCCAGGTCTTCTGAAAAGTATTGATGACATTTGCAAGTAAGGCAAAGAATGAAGATCATTGTTTGAGTCTTGGTTTTGTGTAATATTTTTAATGCTCACAGAAAGTCCTCCCAGCTGACTTTCAAAATGGTACATTTTTAAGACTCTTTGCACCTTCTCTTAATGATTTGAGACACAAATATTTTAGCACTTATTTAAAGTGTTTGCTTGGTCATACATGAAGCAGTGCTAGTGTTTCTTTGAGAAATAAGGCCACTGAAAGAAAGTTGCAAAATTAAAAGAACATGTTCTACTTTTCCTTCTCTTGGGAGAAATCTACTGAGTCTTTGACCTTAGCCATGCTACCCTATTACTTGACATAACATCAGTATTTTGCATTGTATTTCTAAGGATTTATAGAAGAGCATAAATAATTTTTAAAGAGCCTTTGTCAGTTTTAATATTGTGGTAGTTTAGTAAAGCCAGGGTGAGGCTCTGTCTGTGCAGGCACCGGAACCACGTGGCTGCCACGTGGTCGTTACTGCTCCCCTCCCCCACTTCGGACAGAGAAGAGAGTTTCAAAATGCCTTTTTGAGTTAAGGAGTGTTTAATACAGTGACACATAAGAAACAATCACGGCAACAACAGCAATAACAACAGTGAGAGAAAAAAAATGTACAAATAAGTAATATTGCATAGACAAAGAGATGGTCCCGGGAGGATTGATCCCTTCCCCCCACCCCCACCTCCTCATCCAGAACCGGAACTAGCCCCAGGGCAGGATGTCAGCATGGTATAGAATAGCCTGACTGCACCAAATTAACCCTGTCCTGTCTGAACCAGGACAAATATACATAGCACCATTTTAAAAATCTAATCTAATTAGTTGATCCAGAGATTACTTCTCTGATATCCAGAGCTGCTTCTCTGGATATTTAAATCAAACAAAATGTATTCTCAGGACTGTCTTTCTGTTAGCTTATTTTTGTCCAATCCTGATCTTCGTTAGAGTCTAGAAAATTTGTGAAGTTATATTAAACTTATCATTAATGAGATGTAAAATATAAGATGGATCTGCTACTTAAGATGTGTTTTTACATGCAAAAGATGTCAGTGTGAAAAAAGATGAACCACCATGAAAAACCAGTGAACACTTTATATGTGACATGTATGAACAGGACATTTCCCACAAAACCTGCATTCTTCGACTATGTGGATAAATTTTAATCTTCAGTCTGTTTGGGAGAAGCTTTCGGTCTTAAGGAGACTATTCTGCTTTTGGAACCTTATATAAAAACCTACGAGGACATCCCAAGCTATCATCTAGAGGAGGATTTTTAGAAGAATTCTTCACTGGCCTAATTTTCCTCTCAGTGACTTCAGAGGTAACACAGTTAGACTGGAGCAACTGAGTTAGAAAATTCCATCTTTTTTTTATTATTATTATTTAACAGGATAACGTTGTGATGGTGTCTGGAAATCCAGAGGTATTCAGGCACTTCAGGCATGTGACGGTGTGATTTCAGTAGAACAAACCTCTCATCAAGGAGATTGCTGTGAACTGAAGCCGGCTCTAGCTTCCAAAAGGTGCTACTTAATCATCTGGCATAGCATAGAAGCACAGCAGTCCAGTTAAGCTGCGGCAAAGACACAAAACATGGCAACAAGGTCTCTATTTGAAAGAAACCACCACAATTTTAGGTCCAGGCAGATGCAGGGGGAAAGTCAACGTGCCTGGTAATTATTTTCCTGGACACCATTTCATGATTCTCTAGAACATGTGTTTGATACACCTCAGATGTAAAAATGAAAATTAATTAACTTATTTATGCCTCTTCTACACAAATCACTGTCCCCGTGAACTTTACTGAATATGGAACATTACAAGTCAGAGCTCTTCTGGACCCCTTCTGAGCCAACCTGTGGAATATCAGAAGTATAGCCACCTTGAAAATTGTTGACCCACCAATTTTATCCTCATTTAAATTGCTGACAAAACAAAATATCTGCTTTTCCAACAGATCATTCTGGAACATTCCAGGTCAGGCTGGATGAGGCTCTGAGCAACCTCATCTAACTGAAGATGACTCTGCTCACTGCAGGGGGGTTGTACTAGATGACCTGTAAAGGTCCCTTCCAACACAAAGCATTCAATGATTCAAGCACGTAGAGCTTGGCTTTGTTTAATTTCAAATTCCATGGTTTGCCAAATATCCTGAAACTCTTGGAGTATATTATTTCAAACTTCTGAAGACCAGCAGTCTACTTTTCACATTCGGGAGGAACTAGGGAAATGGTTTTCTTTCTTCTGTAGTTATTGCAAGTTCCAGCTTTGTCTTCTGGGACAGCTTGGAAGAGGTAAAACAGCCTTCAAAAGGATTCACTCTCCAGCTGGAAGATTCTGCTGGCAGGATATGTGTATAAGATGTCCACTTGTAATACTTGATAATGATTCCTTATGTCAGTCTGTCACTATGTACAAAACTAGTGTGTAAGTATCTCAGGAATCTGTTGCAGAAACTTTTAAATTTTTAATTCTTAAAAGATTTCCCTCTCTTATTAGTTCTAACTGAAAAACTGCTAAAAATGACAATGTCATCACTATGATGTCCTAAGCAAAGATCTACCTCAAATCCCACCATATTGTTCTACAGACTATTGACACCAACAGAAAAGGGCAAATTTTTTGTGTCAATAGTGAAGAGAGAGGGATTTTTTTTGTTTTCATTTTCTTTTTTTTTTTATTTTTCACTTATTTTGAAGATGGGATATTTTCACCTGTACAAAAAGCACAACATAGGAATAGTAAATTCTCTCAATGAAGAGTAAAAGGAAGTCTCCCTGCATGTAATGTATTTAAATACCAATTGTCTGCTGCTTTTCACTAACATAATACTGTTAAGTTGTCTTTTAATCACTCTATTTGATATTTGATATGTAGCAGTAAAATGTTTATATTGCAAATTGTACAGTAAACCTTCAGTTTAGGAGAAAATTAATAGTCTGGAACTGTGAGAATTTGACTATATCTGAATATTGATGATCTCACTTTCTGAGTCTCTCTGGGACTGGGGGTGTGAGGTGTTGATCATTGCTTCTCACTGATAAGCAAAATATTTCCAGAGCGTGAAGAATTCTGTGGTGTGTGAGAAGGATAAACCATAATCTGCATCAACACACTAACTTCTCCTCTGCCATTTGCATTGAAAATCAGGTAGAAGTTATGCTAAGCTCTCTATTATAGCCTCATGTATGTGAAAGGTCTTCCCCTTCATTTGAATAAGGCCTCTTATGCATGTGAAAAAAGCACATTTAAAAGGAATGTTCCTTTAATTAGGGTGGCATTTAGAAGCAGAATCCTTAAATGTTCACTTTTTGTGATGCTAAATTGTGGAGTATTTTCAAATATGTTGTAGCAGTCATTTTCATTAACCATTTTTATTTTTATTTATTTTTAAAAGGAAATGACATGCTCTACAATGTGAAGGAGTAGATTAATATGACTAGCTAGATTAAGGAAAATTTAAATCAGACTGTTTGATGAAATGTAGGAAAATGTTTAAATATAGGATTAGACTTACAATATAGAAAGCAGTCAAGGAGATCAAAAGAACTCTGTTCCGAAAGTCCTATTAAAAAGAGAGGAAAAAAAATCTATTGAGCGAATTCATATAGCTAAATGATTAAAGTGTTTTTAATATATTACATTCAAACTGACTTTAAAATAAAAATAAAAATAAACAGTACAGAGTGTGCACGAAGTAGAGATTGTATTCATTTTTTTATTAAGATGAAGTGACTGGGCCTATATGAAACTGTCATAAAATATATATATGAGACTATGGAATTTAACTTAAAAGGAGTTCCCTGGAGAATAATTTTAAATCTGGCATGCAGCTTTATGGAGACAGAAGTTAACTGATTGGCATCTGTATGAATATGGATTTCTTTAAATCCATATTTGATTTTCTACCCCTTAAAAAATCAAATGTAACCTAATAATCACATCTTAAGCAAACCTTTGGAAGAACATGCTTAATCCTCTAGGGCGTCAATAGAAATGCCACTACCTTTGGTATCATACAACTAACCAAGATCATAGGAGTGACTTCCATTGCTGTCAGTGTCTTCTGTATCTCAACAATCTAGGTTTGTTCTGTTTTAATTAATGTTTGTCTGCGTTCTTGAATCATGGTTAACACTAAGTGTTGACAGGACCCTGCATGTTTCTTTTATCCCTCACTGGAAAACTTTATCAGAAATGCACAATTAATAATTTGGATTACAACGTATTGTTCACATTAAACTGAAGTTTCCCCCAATTTTTTAGCAATCTAAGACTTTAATAGGTTTTCCTTATATAGAATAAACAAATAGTGGGCGCATAATATTGTACAGCTGTATGTGCAGTGTAAACCACCTGTAAAATACACTTCCCATTCTACTGATACACTTTTGTTTTAGTGCTTTAAAAAGCAAAAATAAAAAAAGCTTTACTGTAGCGTAGAGCCCCTCAATGCTCAACTGAACCACAGAATTCTTTCTGAATTGATTCCCTAGTCCTTCATTTATTCAAATAAATATAATTACAGTAGTGATGAATTTCAATCAAAATGCATACAAATTTGTATTTCAAAGTCCTGTTTTAATTTGGCATAATTATTCACTAGTAGATGTGGACTTCTTACTTTTCCTAGTTTCCTCTATCTCCAGGTGTGTTTGCTACAATTAAAAAGAAAAAAAGGTCATTTCATTATGGTCCCACTTCCCATCAGTCCATCCCAATGACATTTACAGCCATTCTTTCAAGATACTATCTACAGCAAAACACAGTAAAACTGTTGGTAGTTTAAATAATGATGTGTAGAATGGACAGCTTTTCCAGTAGCATATTAGAAATAATTCAGCTCACAGGCCAAATAGCTGCTAATTTGTCTAGTCGGTCAACAGTAAATGGGATACATTCATCCCCTAGTTCAATAACTATAAAATATGGAGTAGAATAATTTCCCAAATAAACACATATTTAGAAAATATTCTTGGTGTTAATGGGTGGTTCAAGGTTTCCATTTTTATCTAATGAATTTGAAATAAGATTAATTTATTGTTTCCTCTTGCTATAGCATCACAAAGGCATGGCCAGTTGATTAATTTGTTAGTGCACACTGACAGTACTCAAGGACTGCATTCAGCATTTGGGCTGTCCTGTAATCAGAGCCAGAGAGCCTTGTGTCAGTAAATTTTCCAGTAGTTTCTGCAACAGCTTTAGTCCCACAGATAAGAGTGAATAGTGAGAATATCTGCATATATAGCTAGCAGTACTTTAATTTCTGGGCCCTTTGGTGCTGCTGTGATGACAGCTTGGCAGTTGATCCTATACAGCAGAATGGGAGACATGCTACCTGCAAGGTAAAGAGAAGTAGCAACATAAGAAGGTGGGAATGAGAAGAAAAGTCCTGGAGGCTCATTGGTTAAAAGGCGCATAATCAGGTGTTCAGGAGTGGAAGAAATAAAGGTGGAAAAAACCCTAACATCAGCTTCTCAGAACAGTGTGAAATAATGGAAGACACCATAAACTAAAGTAGTCAGGAAGGAAAAGACATCAGCAGAGAAGACTGCACACCTAGCAAGCCTGAAAGAATAGGTGGCCACACAAATCCCTGAAGGAGCCACCAGGCTCATGGTTTGCAGTAAGTAAACATGATCTATCTCTACTTTACCAGTTATCTCTTTCTGATGGAAGCCCAAAGGTTGGCTTACTCATTACTTCTGCTTCTCATGCTTCACTACTCACTTTATCAATTTCTGTTGCACATCAATAGAACTTTAATTTTACTCTTCCCATCCTGGCAGTTGAGAAGAGATTCATGATTCAGGGTTTTATCCATTCCATCCTGCAATGAGACGAAGTGTAAAAATTAGCACTGATATTGAATATATTTTTAATCTAACTACAGTCAGACAGATCTGGTCTGAATGTGACATACTAGCACTCTATTAACTTCAACCGGTCTCCTCTGTAACTTTCTACCTGTCCATATTAACAAGCATTCTTAAAAAGGATGTTTAATCAATGTTTTTTTTCTTTACTCTGAAAACGCATTGGGGAGAAGAGTTGATACCGTGAAACACAGTGAGTATTTTAGTGAAAGCAAAGAAGATAGTAATCGGTAGAACTAGAAATTGGAAAGAAGCTGCCAGATACACAGGGATCAGGCCTGGGACAGACGGTTTTCATTAAATTAAATGATAATACAAAGCAATATTGAAATGCCATCTAAGAAGAATCAGATGACCTCAAAGACAGAAACAGCAGAAATAAAATAACAATTGAAATTTGAACTATTGACTTCTTCGTATACAAATACAATCATTTGATATATCAGACAAGTTATTTCTGGACAAAATATATGATTCCAATTATCCATTTTGAAGATGAATTAGACCAATAAAATGCAGAGGACTACTCCAGTAATCAAAAGAATGGACAGGACAACTGATGAAGTTTTAAAGGAATGGAGTTATTTGTCTTAGCAAAATAAGGGCTAAGAGGGTATAAAATGGGCTGCTGCCATAGGTATAAGAGGAAAAGTATGGAAGAGCAGAAGATAGACTGTAAAAAAAACATAGAATGGTGAATTACATAAGTTTAAATATAGCTTTGGTCAAAGAACTGCAGGGCCATGAACAAGATCAGGACATTAAAAAGATTAGGAAGTAAGAGGAAGTGTTTTAATTACCATAGAGTAACCAGTGGAAGAGAACTGTGTCTCATGACATAAAAGTTCTTTCATGCCTCCTTCCCGTGCTAAGGGACATTATTTTCCAGTGAAAATCGGCATCTGCTGCAGCTACTATCTTAATTTACCCATTGTTAATTAATTCACTTAAACATTCTGGCCTTTATCACACAGCAGTGGGATTTGGTGAGTTTATCCACATAAACTCAATGTAAGAGGCCACAAACAAGTACCTGTTGCCAGTGTAAGACAGCTGTGTACTATGACAGCTCATTTGTACGCAGTACAAAAGCATGTGCGGTTGAATCACAAAATAGATTACTTCCATGTGGATCTTCACAGTCTGCAAGGTAACTTTGTCTACTTTCATCTCACAGTGTGTTAACATTGCTGACATGGCAAATTACTCCTGACTAGAAAAGATGCATGAAATTCACACCTGTTGTACATTACAAAAAATTTTGCCATGTAAATGTGTCTCGAAGTTATGAGGAATCTAACTGTAGGCTGTGAAAGTAAAAGGAGCTACCTACCAGGAAAGACGTCCTATCACAAGCAAAAGGACTTCACTGAGGAAATCATTCTGGCATACCTGGAACATTGAGACCTAACTTCCTAAACATTGCCTTCCCTTTACAGAGGAGCTCCAGGTATGCAAATTCAATCCTAGTGTTCAACAAGTAAAGCTTAAATATGTATAGCCTGATTCACTTTTCTATTAGGTCAATATGAAACATGGGTCACAAAATGGTATAGCCCTTCTGATTAAAACAGTAGCTACTGTATGCAGCTAATGAGCTGTCAGAAAACTTGGATAAAAACTTACACTGAATCTTAAAACTATGAAGATGATTAATAAAACTTGATCAAAACCTTTTACATTCTCCTACTGTAAAAGTCACAGGGTCATCCTACAAAGTTATTGTTTGGCAGATGTAGAGTGAATGAAAGATTGAATTTAGCACAGTTCTTGGTTATTTCAGGAGCCTTGTTTTGAATGACACTTATGAGTTGTAATGGAAAACTCTCTTCCCTATCCACCACACTTAGCTCAGTAGGGTGGAGCATCCAAGTAAGAAAGAAATTCTTCAAAGGAAAGATTGGCTCTCAAGAGGTGTGTATGTTAGCTGAGTTCATGTACAAATCCTGAACTCTACCTGCCTATAAAGTAAACAAAAACATGTTAATTTTAAACAAAACTACATTTATCCTTCTCCCCCCAAGTGTAAATATGTGTTAAAACATCTCTAAAAATAGAGTTCAAAGAAAAATGCCTTTCCTATAGGGATCAATGAGAGAGAATTTCTTTTCATCTCAGTAAAACTTCAATTCAAAAGGAAGACTGCAGCCTTTGGGGAAATACCTAAAAACAACGGTAAGATGTTTTAAGCTGGCTCTTTGCATAAACCAGTGTTGTGTGATACTCAATTGCTGTAATTTATAGAGCGGAATACAGTAATAGTCAGTACCAATGACGCCTTGCCTAATATACAAATATTGCGTATCAAGGGCATAGCCAAAACGCCGCCACCGCAATACAAAAAGTCCAATCATGATACTAATAACCACTAAACTAACTCCCGCCATGCCAAAGTGTGCAGGTAACAGCAGGTATTGGCTCAAAAAACCTAACGGTATAAAAAAAAGCCCTACCGGCAGCAAATAGCGCCAGTTTACCGCAGCAAAATTGCGCTGCGCTAATTGATTATCTGGATATACCTCTGCTAACAACTCTGCTGCAACGCTGGGCAACAAGGCGGGAACCATGATTTTGCCGTGCTCTGCCTGCTCTTGGTATTCTGAATAGGGCGTATTGACCTGTTCGTAATGCACATTA
>JAVSBS010010911.1:74348-89172 GCA_033124195.1 Coracias cyanogaster
AAACTCCACTGTTCAAGCCACTGCCTGAAGCTGGTAGGAAAAACTTCAGCATACAGCCTGGACTCTTTAAAAAGTTCTTCCACATAGTCAAATCTCCTCCCTATAGTCAAATCTCCTCCCCTGTCTCTAGACAAAGAACTACAAGTAATGCAATGAACACAGTCATTGTGCCTCAAAATCACAGACATCCTTGCTTCTAGCAGCACTTTTAATCCCAGGGTCAGCTGGCATTAGAGTTAAACCTTTATGAGGCAGACCCATGCTCAGAGTTAATACCATGCTATGTGTGTGTCCTGTGTACAGACCGGCTATTCAAGACTCTAGAAAACACTTATATTGACTGAGGCAGAACTGTCATTCGTAAGTATGAGCTACAGGAAATGTTGCCTATGTATCCTCTGTTCTTCAGCTCCCAAGAACATAACTTCATGAGAGGTTTTTGTCAAAACGATGTAAGTTCAGTTCCATATATGAATACTTTCTAGACAGTGTCAAAACATTTTCCACTGTACATACCTCTAGGTCACATTATAAGGTCCTTAGTACATTGCTGAAACCTAAGGTCGATATCTTCAACCCATTATATCACTGATGTTTTATGTCCTTCTTATTTTTATAGTAGACTTTGTGACCTGTCATTGCAGAATGGCCTGTTATACCAAGCACTGAGTAAACATGGAGCAACAGCATGATTTCTATTTGAACAGCTTTCAAGCTAAGTAATTCTAAGAGCTATACTTAATCTGAACATTCAACCTCCCAGAAAAAAAAAAATAAATTAAAAGAACCAATGCTATTTGTTTGGACATACGAAAGATCTGTGTCATCAGTTTCCAGCTCATTTCTGTTTATTTGTTTACTTCTAGCAACACTTCTTTATCATCCTTTTTCACATACTAGCTTTCTGACAAAGATATTAATAAAGATTTGGGTTAATAAGCCAGAAGAGTTTATAGTGTGTGGCTCTATAAACTATAGCTGCCTCTGGCTTGATATCCTCCAGAAGAAGAAGAAAGACTTGACTATATGTGTGTGGGTTTATGGCAGAAAGTCTAGCTTCCAGGTAGCTACTTCTTTTCCAATGTATAATCCATACAAAAAAAAGTCTGGATGCCTTTGTCTCCTAGACAAATTTAATGCTTCCAGCTCTTGCTGATTACATGGTGCACTTGCTCTCACTCCCTCTCCTAAAATCCATGAGTGAATCTCATAATATTCATATAAGCTTTTACTAAATTACTTCTTAAAGTGAAATGTATGGGGGGTGAAGAAGCAGGATTTCACACTAAAATTATTGAAGGTGGAAGAAAAAGGAAATATGTACTCTCCTTAAATGTCTTTGATTAAAATGTAGACTTATTTTCTTTTGAAGAACAGAGGATTTTTATTTTGATTTTAAGCCTCCTGAAGTGTCCATATGTGTATCTCAACTGTAAGATGTGAAAATGAAATACAGGACAGAAGATCTAAAACAGAAAAGAATTTTAGAGCAAGACGATAATATTTCAAGAACATATATATATTTCACTACTTTTAAAGATAATATTTCATTCTCTATAAAAACAATTCATTGTACTTTTTTAAAACTTCTATCTTTAAAATGGCTGAAGTTTATTTAAAGATTTAAATTATTCAGTGTTTGATATAGGTAGAGACAATTTTTTTTCCCTGACAGAAATATGATGGAAGTGTAAAGGGAAAATTGCCAGGATCTACAAAGCACATGGTTGATTTTAAGTCTATGGAAGGAATTAAATATATGCGTATACGGAAAGAAAGTGAAAAAGAAAAGAGATGGTCCTGTAAAGAGGATAACAGATGGTTCCATTTTATCAGAAAGCTGGTTAGGATTTCTTTACAATCACTTTTTTGATAATTTCTAAGAATTATTTCCTTAGTTTATTCAGCTTGTGGATACAAATTGTCAGATTTTATACATCACTTACTGAATATTTAACTTAATTAAATGGTAACATAAGACATCTGTTGACTATCTTCAATATTTATAAATAACTAGACATAATATAGAATGAAGATACTAAATTAGAAGAAAAGAAAAAATGGTGTAAGAAGGTAATACCACTTGTTAAATTTTCTCTTTTCTGCTTCCCTGGGTGATATATCACAGAAAGGTTGTCTGAGCTGTCATTGTGGCATCACTAAGAGGATGTACACAACATCTTCCATTCAAATTACCTTTCAAATCAATCACCCTCATCAGGCTGCTATCTTCATCTGATGGCTGTAGGACAAATGTTTGGGCTTATAGGTAGGAAAAGTTAGCATTTGAAAGAGCTCTGAGAAATAAGGTTCAATGGTTAACTTTGATAAATAGTGTTAAGAAAGGACAGTAAATAATATGCTTGTTGAAATACTTCATGCAATGGGCTTGCAATTTCTGAAATAAAAAGGCTGCTCTATATTGTTTTTTTTTTTTTTCTGAACTAAGTGAAAAATGTGTCCCTGGAAAACCTAGAATGAATACTTGCTGGGTTTTCCCAGAAATGTATTCTTCAAAAATGCACTAACATGGCACACCCATATATTGGTTGTAGAACTGTCGTCTTGATATTAAATTACTTGTTTTATCTGAATTTTCCCACTAGTGTGTGGATGTTTGTGTGTGAGTAGAAAAGCATGAAGCAAATAGCTGGGACAGCGTGAAGCTTTGTGTTGTGTTCTGGTCAGATTAAACTATAAATCATAAGCCTGGGTATTTTAATAACACATTAAATAGTCCCTATGCCCTTAGTACTGCATAATTGTGAGTTAAATAATTGCTTCAAATATTTTCTCTGGTATTCTCATTTTTTATGTGGTACCTTTTAAAATATGATAAATGATACTTAGCTTCAAATGCATTGTAAAAACTGCATGCATATTACTAATACACATTTTAGAATTTTCTAATCTTGCTTTAACACATATGGTATTATCAATTACTTACACTAATATAATGTAACAGTTCTTTAAAATGACATACAATTTATACTGGATGTCACTAGCCACTGACTACCTTGGCACATATTTATATATTTCAGCTACAATTCATCACTTTATGAAATACGCTTTGTGTAATTGAAAATAATGACAAAAAAATCATTGACTCTTATGCACTGGTAGTATGATATACTATCCTGATAGCTTAGTGTACTGTATGAAGTCAGTCTGCAGAGCCATGCCTTTGAAATATGATTTAAAACAGAATTTATAATGTCGCAGAATTACATAAAACTGTGTGAAATTGTGCAGATAATCATTTAAATCTCCCTACATGAAAAGATAATTGCTCCAGAAATTAACTGTACCTGGGGTTCATTCATTTGGTCATGGCTAGTTTCTTATATAGTGATGATTTGATATTACAGCTAATTAAGATCAGGTCAGAGTTGCTGAAGGTCAGACATTAATGCACAGGATCATTGAAATGATAATTATAAACAGATTAGGAAGCTACGGTCTTTTATAAGGGGTTATTAGATAATTACTGTGAGAGTGTTCGGCTTACTGTAATAATGGATTATCGACTACTTACAGCGTTTTAAGGGTGAGAGTATATTACTTCCTCAAGGACTAAGAGGAATAATGTTGTTGGAACTCAGGGCTCTGTAAATAAAATAGCACCAATTGCTTTTCATTTTTCTTCTAGTGAATATGTTCCCTTGTTGGAATAAACTGTATCATTTTATCTCGTTGAGACTTTAAGTATTTGTGTAGCTGGGAAGGTCCTTTACTTTTTCTTTTTTGTTTCCATTTGGAGAAGAAAGAAGAAAATGAATTTTAAAAAGAAATATTTTATTCTGGTTTAAATACATAGCTAAGGCAGCCAGAAGCTTTACCAACAGCAATAAAGTGGGAACAATAAACATTTTACAACAATTCAGGGAACAGGAAAAAGATTAGCCTAAAACTTAATGATGTGACAATTCCATGGTTCCTTCTCTTAATGCTATGACTTTTATTCTAACATACCCTTTCACAAATAAAAAAAAAGAAAAAAATAGTTAATCAGTTATTGTATAGCTGTGTCACACCTTGGTCTACTATTTGTTGAAGAGCATTTCATTTGGAGCTTTGTGCATCAAAGCATGACCTATAAATCAATAAGGAGGAAGAGGGCTTGGAAAGACCTTCTGGAAAGATAGCATCATTTAAATACTGCAGAAGACACTCACAGACATGTTCCAAAAGCTGCTGGTGTAAAGGAAAAGGAAGGTCATTTGTACCACCTACGGTGACAGTGACTGTATTACCCAAAAGGTAAAACAAACATGAGGGACACTTGTCTGGTCTGCTTTGATCTCCTGTTTTCATTGTGTAGTCCTTCTATGCAAAAACAAAAAAGATAACCTTTGGAGAGAAAATACTTTATTCTTGTGGACAAAAATTGTCATATATAATAGCAATGTTGAGTTTTAGATGGAAAAGGATGTATTTAGCCCAATCTTTTCTTCAGGGGGAGAAATAAGACACAGGAACATGTGGCTTCCCAAGTGGGTCTCCCACCTGACTGTAGAGAAGACAGGAAAGGCTACAAGAGGGCTAAGCAGCACCAGCATTGGGAAAGCAGATCCCTTACATCTGCAGACCCCTGAAAATATTTTGGCACCTACAGTGGGATAAAACCAGGATGAAACAAGAAAATAGAAAGGGCTTTCCTTGCCTACGAGTGTGAGAAGATATTTCCACCATCTGATTTTTCTTAGATCTTTCAATTTCAATGGTAATAGGACTGTTATTTCCTACTATGCCTTAGTTTATGCTACAATACTGGGCCACTGTTTCAGCATAGGAGACAGGAAAGTCCCCTCTCTGAATCTTGGAAAGAAACAAGCTGGGAGGAGCTTTGAGTCATTGTTTTTTCACCTTTTCTAGGAGACAAAGGCATTATAGATCAGCCTTAGGGAGGCCAAAATCAAACACTTCCAGCTGTTGTAAAAGCCTTAAAAAATGGCAGCCCTCATTGGATGTGAACTGATCCCTGACCTCCACTCCTCTTACATTCTCAAGTTCAGGGATAAAACTAAAAAAACCCCAAACCATTATCTGCCGAGTTTTACTCCTGAGGAAATACAAATACCATTTGGTAAATAAATACAAGCCTAAGTAATAATTTAACATTTAGCCTATTGTTATACAGGCACAATCTAACTTGTTAACACATACGTATATCAAAAAACCTCAAGGCTATTAGATTTTCATTTGCGTATGTCTGAGTCATCCTCAGACTTTGTCTAAAATCAGGTTTATCTTTTCAATCCATGGATGTAAATCTTGTAGCATTGCGATATAAACACACGAGTTACCCAAGTCTATTGGGCTGTATCTTTAATCTTCTACTGAGCATCTTGGGGCTGCTTGGAGCGATGGACGAAGGAAAGGTCACAGTAATATAATACAGGTGAAACAGCACCTGTCCTGGATTAGGGAGAACACATCACTTTGCACCCCTCATCTCTTCATGTAAGGGAATATCTGGCACACCTGTCCAGTTTTAACAGAATAACTCTTAAAACTGAAGAAGTTCTGCATTGCCCATGTGCAGAAGATTTGCGTGTTTGTACGTGAAAGAAGGTAACATATTAAGTTATCAAGGATAACATCCCACACTATCTTTTTTACACAAAAAGCTAATGTTTCTTTTACATAATAGCTATATTTATTATATTTAATACTGAACAATGAATACTGATGTCCCACTGCCTTTTTATGTTGCTGCACAATGAATATTTCACAGGTTTTACTACACACTATGTCTACTTCTCATCTGAAAGTTATTTTAAGCTTCCACTGAATTTGCTCAGTTGTTGGAAATGGCAACATACTGATTTTTTCCCCCCTAGCTACTACTGCTGAAACACTTTATAACTTATATACTGTCATTTGCCTACTGCATATCAATTGATTATAGGTGTTGAATTACGATGGATAGCCATGTGATAGCAGCAAAATTCCATGCTATTTTTAATTTGTGTGTGTGTGTGTGTGTAATTCTATAGCTAGTTTTAAACAGCTCTAATGAAAAATTCTGACTTTTCTTTAAGGAATGAATCAGCACAAAATAGATATCTGATCTTTATCATGTTGGGTTTTTTCCAGGGATTATTCCAAACATGTTTTAAAACAAAAGCATTTTACCTTGAAGGAGGAATCTAATTATAGTATATATGTTAGATGAAGTTTTCCCTGTGTTTGTGAGTCACAGAGATTTAACTGAAGAAAGACTTTTGTTTGTCGTTATTCAATCATAGAGACTACACTTTGTACAATGGAGGTGTTGAAAGAAGATTTACACAATCATAATGTTATACCATCTCTTTGTTCAGCTTTTGTGGAAGAAAATTACATACATCTCAACAGTTCTTGGAAGATTAAATCTACAGTTTAAATCTGCCATTTGAACCTTGTATTCAAAACAATTAGTGAGCCATGTTGTGTGGCCTGGGGTTAAACTAAGCAGGAGACAGGGCAGAGGGGTGCCTAGGACCGGTGTTTTCAGGTAGAATGTGTAAATAATGGTCCTTTGATATTGCAGTTCTCAGTCTACACAGGGCTCATTCATATGTGTCCATTTTTGACAGTCGTGCAGGTCAGAAAAGATTCTTTTCTGTGGGTAAAAAGTGGCAGCACTTAGGAACAGCATTACTGCCTGTCAAAGAACAGAAGAAAATCCTGGATGTTCAGATCTTCCCTGTCTGTCTTGCCTTGCATGAATGATATTAAGAAGGCCATAGAGAGACAGAAAAACAACTCTCTTTGAAGCTAAAAAAAAGGAAAATGCTGAATATTCACCACAACTTGCAGGCCCTAAAATACTATTGACCATATGTCAGTTGTATCTGTTTACAGCCAGTGAAGGCTGGAGCACACTTTCCTGAAACATGAGGGAAGGGGGTGGAGGAAGAGGAAAAGAGAAGTGGGAGCAGAGGGGCACTTGCAGACAGTGAAATCTTAAAAGGCGTACAGGAACTGCACATTACACTGACTGCTTCTGGAGGATATCACAAGAGCTGACAAAAATCTCTGAAAAACAATACATTTCTTTTCTTTAGGTGGGTGCATAGACAATAGTTTGTTTTTAACTCTGACATTTATTTCTATTGATAAGGTCTTGGAATGATACTGTCTTTAACAGACATCACACACACCATTTACATGTTTATTTATAACTAGCTACTGCTGATATTTATAATTGAAACTGCCTTTTGTTATATTGCTGAGATATTTATCCTATCTCAGCAAGGGTAAAATAATTGTAAGTACCTCTAAACACACAGGCTATATATGCTTGAGTTTGTATATATTTGTGTCTCTATACATGTAAAAAATATAAAGATAATGTGTGTGCATATATATGTGTGTATATGTATAGATAATGTGTATGTGTGTATCTATCTATCTATCTGTGTATCTATCTATCTATCTATAATATTTTCTTGAGTATTAAAAGGCCAGAATTTAGGGTTTGCCAGAGTAAGTGATAATAGCAATTTCTCTATGCCACAGCATCACCAGGAAGCAATACCAAAGCAATCACAGGTAGGCTTAAATCACAGGTTAAAAAGGTTTGCCTTTTCTCCTTTGGACCCAACAGGATACTTACAACCACTAGCCACAGTACCACAGCAAATAATGTTGACACCTCAAAGCATTCAAAATGTGTGTGTAAGATCCTCAAAAACCAAGATTTCAAATGAATCTCCTTGAGGAATTTTTCTTTGATTTCTGATCAGGTTTTTTTTGTTTTGTTTTATTTTGTTTTTTTTAAAGCTACCTGCTTTGTGACTTTTACACTAATATTTCTACTGCTATGGTGCTGAGAAGATTTTTTTCTGTTCTTGAAAATGAAATTCCTAAAGTACTGTGCTGGAAGTTGAAGTATGGATGAATCAATAGAGACTGAGAGCTAGGACAGGAACAGGAGGACAGAAGTAAAAGAGGACCAGAAATAAGATATACGGAGAGGAAGAAAAGCTGAAATAGGCTGGGAATGTAAGATTAAAGAGAAAAAATAATTGGAAGCGCAGAACAACCTATACATGAACTTGTAAATATTCTTCAGAGATCTACACCTTTATTCAGTTACTGAGCAGCAGTGCAAACTATCAAGCCAGATGTACCACCACCTATTCGTCTAGTCTTCCTCTGACAACAGAAACATGAGCACACTAGCTTGCTAGCATACTGTACCTTTACTCAAGAGATAATTTGTATTTCTTTTAATGATTTTTAATTTTTTCCCTTCAGTGGAAAAATGTCTTGTCAAAACTGTCGCTATTTATTTGCATGCATCACATTAAATGGTCTTAATTTTAGAATCTATCAAAAATATTCAATTTCAAAATAAAATGTAAAAAATCAAGGTTTTTATTTTTTTCAAATTTACTACCATTGAGAAATTTACATTAATCCCCTGCTAAAAAGGATGAAGCATTTCTAGGTTGATATAGAAAGAACACATTAAAAAAATTTTAATTCATGCCATCTCAATTATTTTTTGGAAGTCAGGGAAACTTTTAAATCTCAGAAATTCTTGGAGGATGGAAATATTTTTCTGGTTACACCTTTAAGTATTAAGTCAGCAAGGTGTGCAGAGAACAGAAAATCTGTAACCACAGTCCAAAAGGGAAGATAATAAGTTCCTGCTACATTCCTGACTGAAACCAGGGCACTGTAAGATAAAGATCCTAGCAGGACCTCTGTTGAAAATATAAAGGAGGTAGTATGTGAAAGCTGTGATTCATGAAGATGTATGTTCTACTTTCAAAGAGAAAACACACCAATACTCCCCTTGTCTTATCCAACCTCTCTTTTCTATGGCAAGAAGGAAGTGAAGTTCCTATTAGATACTCTACTTCTTTGTTTTTAGTAAGTGGTCAAATAAAGGCACCAAGCAATGACTTTCAGGATTTTTAGTTTACAATTTTGTCTTCCTTAATCTTCTGGCCTACTCTTCAGCAGCAGTGGGAAATGAAAAATACTCTGGTAAAATACTGTACTATTAACTCGATGGCTAACAGACTTAACCGCATTCTCCAAAAACTATTGTAAGAGTTTTCATAGTCCATTCCATGTTTTGGTATCTCTCTGCTATAAAGCTGAAGCCAAGGTGAGAGATTTTGTGTCAAAGTTTAGGTTCAATCCACTAGACCTACAACAGATGCTCTCTGTTAACCCCTCTTCCCCCCAGCCCCCCCACCCCCGGCAAATAGAGGAAGAGAAAGAGGATAAGGGAGAGAGACTTATAGCCCCCTGCCCTCCCAAATGGGAGAGGAAGGGAAGGACAGGGAGGCTTCTGGATTAGAAAAGAAAACTAAAACAGCTTTAATGAAGATAATAATAATAATAAAATGGGATATACAAATATATACAAAACCAGTGTTGAACCCAACCTTCCCCTGATGGCAGTTACATCACTGTGACCACTGAGGCTGTGGCAGGCACTGGCAAAGTCCCAAACTGGGCCCAGCAGCAGACAGGAGCTGGGTTCAGGAACACACAAATTGGGATCAAAGACACAAGAAGGTCCAAGAAGGGAAGGCTGACGGGAACGGTCCAAGAAGGCCCTAAGGGAAGTGAAGGTCAGCAGAAGGGCTGATGGGAAGGGTTAAGACCCTTGTGATTCCTTGGCTTTATACTGAATACGACATCTATGGGATGGAATCCCTCGTTGGTCAGTTTAGGGTCACCTGTCCTGGCTGCTTCTCCCCGCAGGTGTGGGCTTTCACTTTCTGCACCCCCCAATGTGGTACACAAGAGCTAGCAGTAACCTTGGTCTGCCCACACCAATCCTTGGTAATAACTCTAAACATCAAGCATTATCACTGCTAGAAGCGGACACTGTGAAAATATGCTGTTAACTTCAGAAGGTGCAGTTACTTAGAAGAGGCTTAACTGAAAAGTAAAATCACTGCACAGAATTAGTTCTAACTCAAACCAGGAAGAAATCTAATTATGTAAATAGTAGTGATAATGCTTAGAAATAACTCATTCTTTGTTTATAAAAGTAAATTCTACTTCCTATTTACTCTTCAAGGTTATCCAAATCAGAACCCTACAATGAGCCGGGATGCACTACATAGCTATTTGTCTCATCTGTTCTGAAAAATCATCAGAGACAGCTCACTCTTGTATTTTCCCTTCCCCAGACCTTTCTGTACTCTCTTAGTACATGTGCATATACAGTTATATGCACAAATTGGAGTAAACTACTACTTTTTCCTTTAAAACAATTTTTCACATCTCAATAGACATGCTTAATCTGTTATAGATCCTATTAGCTAAATTTCTGATCCCTTTTCTTCAGGCTTTTTTCTAGTCATTTAAGGAATGTAGTTTAAAAGAAGATAAAAGATTGGTAATGTCTGTTTTGTTTCTTTCACACAAGGGGAAATTTTTAGTGACAAGTTAGCAACATTTCATAATAGATAATTATGACATCTTTCTTTTGGTGGCATTGATTTTATATTTCACTACTTCTCAATCTATATAATTGTCTCTATGCTCTGTTACACTCTATTAGAGAATATGGTATTCTATGTTTCTATTCTTATTTTAAAATATGCATCATGCAACAAGAACAATTGCTTACAATGTCCATGATCTGAAGTTGTTAAATTTCACTAACAGATGATAAAGACTATAGATACTGTGCACATCCCAATTACAAATTCTGCAATATTTAAGGATAAATATATAATGCTTTGTATGAGGAAAACTATAAAATGCTGAGCTACTATGACAAATTACTCCAAGCCTAAGCTTGAAAGATTTTTTTCAAATATCTGTACAAAAGGATGAAGGTATAACTAGTCTTGATTAGTGACTTAGTGATTGGATCTTAGTTTACAAAGTGCTCAAATATTTAATAAAAATTTAAACATGAGAATACTTAAATATAGTCTTTAAGATTTCAGCATATTCGCTAAAAAAGGTTTCCCAAATATTTAATAAAAATACTATAATTTCTCCAATTAAATTTAGATAGAGTAGAATTAATCTTCCAAAACAATTTTGGTTAGTTTTATTTATTTATCTAAAGGAACATTTTATTATGCAATTTCAATGCTATTACTACCCATAGAAAAGCATAAAAAGTTATAATGTTGATTACTTTTAGATGTTTGCACGCTAATGTTTCCAGGAGTACCATGTAATAATTATTATTTTTGACCTATTAGTAACAGATTAGTCCTATTCTTAACACAATTTAAGGTTTTGCTAAATAGCAAATTCTATATAGTGTAACGTCTGCTTCACAATGGACAGAACCAGGACATTTTCCAATATTGTTCTTGCAAAGAATTTCCTGTCTAGCTAGTTGACAATGTCAACCAGGATCAGCCTGTCCTCTCACACTCAAGAGTAGTGAACCCTACCGTTTCATTTTCCTCCACAAGAAGAGGCAATATAATGGTCCAATCCTGATATAAGTAGGGTGTTAAATAAGAATTAAAGGCTTTATGAACAGAATCCTTTGCTATAAACCCCAGCCCTATAGCAAATAGAATTATAGAATCATAGAAACTGTTAGGTAGACTTATTCCTGTTGTTATGTAACACAAACATCTGGTGGGGTTGAAATGATATAAGTTCAGCTACCCAAAAATATTTCATACTCTTCAGCAATTTTTTTTCCTGAATATGTTTGTACCATTCTTAGTCCATTTGATAAATGAATTTTCTAATGAGATTGAAAGTTTTGTTCTAGCCATATGGCAGCACAAGCTGCTTGTAAAAAAGAGCTGAAGGATTTTAGCCACATCTAGAATCAGGATAATTTCATTCTGGTGAAGGGTTAGGCAATGAGAAGGCAAATCTCAAATATTTAGTGTAGCCTACTGATCTTACTTTTTAAAATTCATAGTATTGTATCATTTGCTCCCCTCCAGCTCGTATTATCTGCCCTCTTTTCAAATAATCCATGTTCCTGTTTTTTCATAAAGTCACAGAAGTAGTAGTTTGAAGGGAATTTTGGAGGTTGTTAAGTCCACTCTTCAACTCAAAAAGGGATTACACCAACACTGCATCAGGTCAGAGATAACTTTGTCTAGCTGAGTCCTAAAATCCACCAAGGACAGAGAATCTGCAACTTCTCTGGGTAACTGGTTTTGGTACTGCATTACACTGTTGGTGAAAAAGATTCCCTGCTGCATAAATGGAAGAACTTTTTAAGCTTTCATGATTCGTTATTTTCTTGTGCCAGACAGTACTACTTCCTCCTTAGACTCTAATTTCTTTCACCTATGACAAGATCATCTTTCCATTTCAGACCTGTCTCTCTTATGCCTCAGTGTATTCATTTATGGCTGTGGATGTGAATGTCTTCCACTACCATTTTGACATATTTCAATGATTTTTTAATGACCTAGTCTGAAAGGCAAGACAAATTCTATCTCTAATTCTGAAGAGAAAAGTAAGTTCTATGAGGTTTCTTCAGTGATGCAGGTCTATGAAGAGTTCTCTAATCATCCTCATAAAAGAAAACCCTTAATTTCTCTATCAGTAAGTAAATGGCATTGTTCTAGAAATATCTACTTCTGGCAAAGATGGAATGAATTTTTCGTACACCTAAAGGACATGGCTTTACACCTGGAAGTACAAGGTACATTTCTGTGAGTGTTTTTCCTCCAGAGGGCGTGTGTATGACTAGATACTTGAATACACTCCAGATGCTTCACTATTTATTTCTACCAGAGACCAAGAAAGAAGGTTTCAATGATGGAAGAAATCAAAAGATTTCTTTTTTATGACTCAGGAAAACTATTATGTCTTCTCCAGAACTTTCTTGACCCTGCAGCCTGTAGTAGTCACAGCTATAAACTTCACTTTTTACAAATTAGACATGACATGATCAAGGTTTAATCTCCAGGTTAAACCTGTCATTTCACTACACAGCTGAACAGACTCCGTTTTAGCTCAAAGTTATTCTGTGTTCCTTCCTCTGTGCAGAGTTTTTCCATAAAGAGAACCACAATGTCTGTTCATATGAATCTTTCAGTATTGAGCTGAAAAATTCAGGACCTCCAGCTCTAGGGTTGATAGTACTTTCTTTTAATGAAGATACTCCTGCATTAATCTCAGAAGGACATCTATTTCCATTCCTCAGCTTCTTCTCTTCCTTTCCTTGTCACTGCAAAATTTCATCGTTCCTTAAAAAAAGCATACCTGCCAAAACAAGGAACGTCCGCAGGAAAACATTAACTGCAGTATTAGTGAAATGCTGTTCAGAAGGAATCTGCAAACTTAAGACAAAGCCAGAATTAGTGATATCTAGAAGGTGGATGAGACATTGGTAATTGTTGTAAAGTATTTTATATTAGACAGGGTATCTTGTTACCGACACTATATCTATAATAAATATTATGCATGAATGAGTAACTTTTAATGAATGCATATTTTAAAATGCAGCTCAGTTTCACCAACTGCTATTTAAAAATATACTGTGGTTGAAATATAGGAATATAAGCTATAACTATAAAACTGATGAAATTAAAGTCTGGGAGTAAACTTTATTCAAAAGCATTTTTTCTCATAAAGTGCATACACAAATCTCAAAAACCATCATAACATGGGACTCTGAAATGTGAACAACTGAACCAACTGTAGGATCAATAGTCTTCCAAGTTCATTGAATCCACAGTATGAATACAAACGCTTTGGAGAGACACAGAAGATTTAGAAACAAGTTCTAAAAACAGTAGTCACACACTCCTGCAGTTCAATGGGGTTTTTAACTTATCTGGAAATTTTCTAATGCAAATAGGCAAAATATTCTCCCTTAATCTGATTAGAGATTTATTCTGCAGGCTCTGAAAATCTGAAACACTTGATTTGAAACAGGCTTTTTTTCTTATTATGGAAACTGCCTCTATCATTGCAGATTTTTGCTTTCTCTTAACACCTATCCTGAGAGCTAGAATTCTTTCAAACACTAAATAACCAAAAATATGTATATTAATCTTAACATATAATGTAAAAAATTTCAGCAACAATGTCTTCATCAGCATTGCACTATTTTTTTTTTCAATAAAAATGGACTGGATAGAACGTTCATAGAAGCATATAATGAATAAGTTTGGACAGAACCCCTGAAGATCATGTAGTTGAAACTTCTGGGCTAAGCAGGGATAACTTTAAAGTTGCTCAGGTCCTTGTCTTGCTTAGTTTTACTATGTCAAAGGATGGGGATTTCACAAGTCCATTGGTCCCTTCCAACCTCAACAACGCTGTGATTACGTAAAATTCAAGTATACACAGATATTTTTTATGAAAGTCAAGATATTAAGTCTATTTTAGGCAAGAGTCTATTAATTTCAGAGAGTGCTTTTCTGCCCTTTCCAAACTGTTGGTGTTACAGACTTGTCAAGGGTTTTATATTTTGCTGTCTACAAGTATCTATATAGCTATCTGTATTTATTCCTGAATTTTGAGTTATATATATATAATCATATTTTTATTTAAATTTATTAAAGAATTACAGAGGTTCTGTTTATTGTCTTTAAAGACAAATAAGGAGAATGAAGATTTCACTTTCTGAAAGAGAAATGATGTAAAATCACAGAATCACAGGGTGTTAGGGGTTGGAAGGGACCTCAAAGATCATCTAGTCCAGCCCCCCTGCCAGAGCAGGATCACATACAATAGATCACACAGGAACGTGTCCAGGCGGCTTTTGAATGTCTCCAAAGAAGGAGACTCCACAAACCCCCTGGGCAGCATGTTCCAGTGCTCTGTCACCCTCACTGTGAAAAAGTTTTTTCTGATATTTTTATGGAATCTCCTATGTTCCAACTTGTACCCATTGCCCCTTGTCCTGTTATTG
>JAVSBS010010911.1:96370-122898 GCA_033124195.1 Coracias cyanogaster
TCCCTGATGATTCATGGGAGTCGTAGTTTAAGCTGACTTAAAAAGACATTTTAAAAATGGTGGGTCCATTTGCCACACACTGATATTGGCTAATTATTTTTTTATTTTCCAGTTAAGAAATACAGCTTCTTCATCTTTTCTATGCAAAATCACAGCCATGAATGCATATTTCACAACAAGAGGAGCAATCTATTAGCTTTGATATGCTTTTATGGCCTTATCAGTATGCTGTTGCCTTCAAGTTCTGGAAGTTTCTGAGTGCCCTGACAGCAAAGAAGTGACATGGCAGGGGAAACATAGTAGTTTTCAGGTTCCCATTGAACCAAATGCTCTTCTATCTCTGTTTCTCTACCAGAATGGCCAGGCACAGTATCTGAGACAGCTATCATGCCTTAACAGTATTGATCAGGTGCTAATTTTGGATGAGGAGGGGCATGATTAGCAAAGCCGCTCTTGATTGTCATCTGGGGTTCCCACCTGAGAAGCTGCACGTATAAACCTACGTGCAACAGAATTTAAATGTGCATATGGCATTTCCTGATGTGTAATCAGCACAGTAACTTACTACAGACGTTCACACTGAGTCAGAACTTTACCTTGTGTTTCTAGAAGAGTAGACAGAGAAAGCTAGAATGAAAGTAGAGCCAAACTTACTATTCCCACAGATGTACAGGGTTATTTTGCCTCAGTCTGTGGGCCACAGGTGTGCACCCAGTTCACCCATTATATTTCATGGCAAGATTTACCTCCTCAAACATAAATGTCTACAAGGCAGACATTTACATTTGATCTGGTCACTGTGGAACTACCTTTACTGTCAATGGCAGAAAGAAGACAGCCTGAAAGGGTGATTGATTCTATCCTAAAGTAGCTATGCGGAATGGGGCAGATGAATTGCATCCTAAGACTGCTTATTTCTCTCCATTGACTATAAAGGGAGTATGCAGTGATTAACTTGGATGTAGACGTCTGAAGTTAAGTGAGATGAATACCATCCTAAGTGACTTGTAGAGTTTTCTTCACAAATCTTTCTGTCATGAGAGGATCTGTGCTTAGTTTATGTCATCAGGCGATAGCAGAATCAAGATCAGACATATCAGAGATAAATGGATACCAGGATTCATGTTGCAATCAAGCAACAAGTGCTCCTTGCGTTTCTTACTGGATTGTGATATTTTGATATGCTTTTCTAGTAGGAAAGATGTTCAATCTCTATGAATGTTCAATACAAAATAATAACTGCCTCTAGGATAGTATAATTCCAGTGAAAAAGTCTGTTGAGTAAATGGCACTTTAATTATTCTTGGTGCTAGAAGGAAAGCTTTGTATTACACAATTACGTTAAGTTGTTATCCATCAAAAAGATAAAAAAGTTCACAGTAAAATGCATTATTTTTAATAGAAACTGTTTTTTGTGTTCAATCACTTGTCAGGTATTAAATTCAGGCAGAGTCAGGAGAAAACAGAGGAAAAACAATACTTTTAAGACACCACATATTTTCATCATAATATGATTAGAAATACAGAAGTCCATGTGTATGTGTTCAACTTCTAAAACTCCGGTCTTAAAAAATATATACATTTTTAAAATGGTAACTGAATCTTAACACATGTTCCCCAAGTGTGCTCTTTGTTGCTTGTAGACAGCCAGAAAATACTAAATACTTCCGAATTTAGTAGTGCATTCATGTTTGGTAACTACAGTAAATGTATTTATTTTGTGAAAGGCTACTAAGGAAAGGAATTTCCTAAGTCAATATGAGTTGCGTTACATATTAGGGTATTCTTGGTTTATGTTCACAAGTGAAGCCCTGACCAGAAAATAAACAAACTACTTTTAAAGATTTTTTTTAAGTTGCTAGTTCTTAACGTTAACAGACTTTAAGGTTTTGGGTCTTGCATCCTCTTAGAAGCTGCTCTGGCTGGTGATAGGCTAAGACTGTGATAAAATGTAGATTTACCATACAGTACTGAACCTTACATTCTTGCCCTAAATACTGAAATTCTCCTATCAACCTTTAGAATGAAGCATGACTATTGGAAATTTAGAATTAAAAAGCTAGACATGCAGAGTCAGGCACAGTGCCTCAGAAGTGAGGGAGAAAAAATTGGGAATCCAACATAATAAATCATGCACTATATTTATTTTGCAGAATTCAGGTACAGGATTGATGGTTCTCTAATGCTGTTGCATATGCTGCTGACACATTAACTGATGCTCTGACTTTGCATGCTCATATTCAAAAGGAATGACTTGCTGCCAGTGGCTTAGGAAAAACCTGTAAAAAATACTTGTGCATATTAGATTCCTGCAACTTTATAGACAATGCAAATGACTCTTATCCTTGACAAATAGCAAAGACATAGATGGTGTGCTGGTGAGATGTCAAGAGACCACTTCAGTGCATGATGTAGTAAAATCTGCAGGCAGAGCATGTGCACAGCAAGGTGCTGGGATTGCTGATACCCCATCTAGACATCCTCACAGGGTACTAAAGCAGAAACATTGCAGCTATTTGAAGAAGCTGAAACTTCAAAAAGGTTCTGCAAACCTTAAACCAGTGCTTGATTCATTGCTACATCTCAGACAGGCAGGTACAGAAAATCCAAAACTCCAGTTTCTTTTACAGTGTCACAAAATGATCAAGATGATCAAGCTGCTCTAGAAGCATACCCAATAGTCATGAGACTTTCTTTTTGAAGAGAAGAATTACATTTTATTTTATGTTATAGAAAAAGATCAGTTTACCAGGAAAAGTAGAAGAAACTATACTTTGAATAGTTCACTAGGATTATTTGGGGATTAGTACGTGTTATATGAATGTTTGTCCAGTGACAGAGAAAAGCGTGGCTGTTATTATGGTCAGTATGTGTTTTGTCGAGAAACTGACTTTAAAAAAAATCATTAATTGTTTGTTAGATACCAGACCAACTCTAGAAAATTGAGAAGGCATGGACAGCTAAGTGATAAAAGCGGAACTACTGAGATAAAGTTGACCAGTTTTCAAATATATATTTTCCTGACTTTTCTAGTTTGAGCTATTTAAATCACATGTATAATATATATTCATGGTTGAAAAAATCAGATTAACTTGTCATAGCCAGTAGCCTACAATTTGTCATTTCATGGCTGTTAGGACAATTACACCTTCCAAATTACTAGTTGCCAAAACTGTCCTTAAAATAATGGGGAAGCACAGCATATCTTTGAACAAGAGGGTAAATTTCTAACTTTACTCCATAATACATATACAGATCAATGCTCTTAAGCATTGTGCAGTACAGCTAATTGTGGTAAGAGAGCAGAAGTCTTAATTTTGGTGATAAAGTCTAGATTAGTAATCTGAAGTCACTCTTTCTGAAAATTAAAAAAAATTCTAAAGGCAGGAAAATGATACAGTGTAAAGTACGGTCAACATTCTACTAATAATGGCAAAATGCAGAATTATTTGGTCTTTCCCTGTTAAATTAATGATGCTCAAAACAGTTGTACCTCAAGTCACAAAGCAGGGAATGGTACTCAACAATTCAGCCTCTCTGATTTTGTTTCTCATAGGAGCAACGAATTCAAGAAAGCAGTGTTTTCAAGTTGTCAGGATGCACAGTGTTAACAATAGCTTATTCTTATTCAAGCCTTTTGATGAAAATCTTGGGAAGACGTCATTGTAAGTGTTGGAGTACACTTGCAAATTCTGATTATTGTAGAGACTGATAGTTACATTATATATATCCAACACAAATGACGCTGCATAGCCTCCAATTTGCTCCTGAGATAATGGATGGCTTACCATAACCAGCTCCAATGTAAGGTGATGTAAGGTGTCACTGCAAGTGTTGTGGCTTATGAGTCACTTCAGTTGTTTAATAGCCTGCTCTGTGAATACAAAGGCAAATATATATGCCCTCTTGGTTTCTAGTCTCTGTCTCTTATCTTCTCATTACTTGTTTTCACACTTTCAGAGAAAAAAAACAAAACCACAACAGAATTATTACAATATGTTTGTGTGTGGCTGGCGGGGGGGGGGGGCACGTGCAAATTTAACTATAGTATCTAAGATGCAGTAATTGCTAGTAATGACTTCTTTCATTAATTCCATCTATGGGATGATTACATCATCACAAATTGCATGGCTTCCAGATATCTGGCTACATGGCTCCACCAGGTACCTGCTTATTCTTGCCTTGGACAGTGAGTATATATTGGTCTACAAAGACCTCTAGCTAGATTTTTGTCCGTTGTTACTTTTAGTCTTTAGTAGGGTGTTTTTACATTATGGTATTCCCTGTATGTGTGTTATCTTAGTCACTATCTCCCAGGACAACTGAAGGCAGAAATGTGAAAACTACCAATGACATAAAGATTACATAGTTGCACATTAACACAAATTATTGAATTTTTCTTGTAAATTCATATATATAGTTAAACAATGGAGAAGTATGTGTTTTTATTATACATTCTTCTGTCAGAATAGTTAAACTTACATCAAAGATAATGACAAGAACTCAGCACTATTGGACAGAGAAAACAAAGTCTAGGAACCACTCCTGAAGACTTTACTCCATGTTAGGAATATTAGAGGTAGTTACTCCTCTCCAAGTGGAACAAATCCTCCGTGCCTTTAAGAAAAGCTTTAGCAGACTAATATTTGAAAAAAGGATTCACTATGAACTTACCAGTGTAGGTGACCATTTTTAACTCTTTATACTTCTCTGTTACCCGAGGCTTGCTGTCTCTAACATTTCCATAGGCAACATAAGGAATATAGTCTGAATACATCTGTAATGTGACTGTTAAATGGGTAGAAAATCTCATTGGATGAGAAGCTGTTACTGTCCAGCGTTTGGTAGTGAACTGAAACATCTCTTCTAGAGTCTGCAGGGCTTTATGCCAGGTCCATTAATAGCTTAGTTCCAAAAAGATAAGACCCAGAGGGTCCATGATTATAATATTCAATTCTGTAAAAAGGCTTCTGCAGAGTAGAAAGACATAAAGCAACAGTTCTGGGTGTTATTTGAAGAAGCAATACAGGCCTATGAGCAATACAAGAAGTAATCACCTTACATTTCAAAGGGCATTTAGGATAAGCATGATTATGTATTAGGAAGAGCATTCCAATGATGGTGATACAGATGTAGTAGCATATGTTGCCCAGGAGGGTCGTTGTCAGAATTTTTAAGGAATGCATTACAAATCCATCAAGAATGCTATAGGTGTAATGGATCCTGCATCAGAACAGATGGATAGATTAGGTGAATGTTTCATATTCATTACAGCCAAATTTTCTGGGTGTCGAGGTTTAGGTCCAGTCCACCAGACCTACAACAGACACTGTCTGTTAACTCCTCTTTGCCCCCGCCAAAGAGAGGAAGAGAAAGAGGATAAGAGAGAGAGACTTATGGTTGACAGTGTGTGAGAATATGTTGATGGTGCACTCCACACAAACTTCAGCAACATAGGTTGCTGGCTTGGTATTACATCAGGGTGCACTCCTCCCCTGCCACCATAAATCACCTCTTGCACATGGTGGTTTTCTATGCTGGTCCATTTGTCTGAGTGGCATATGATATCCTACTTAAAGGGATACCTGGTCTTTACAACTGACAAGAGTCTCCTCCAGTCTCCTCCTGACAGTGTCGTTCTTTCTCACAAACACTTGGTAAAGGCCTTGTCTCTGGACAAGGATCCCACCTTTCTGGCTTCATCACGATCTAAGCTGATAGACTTGGCCCCCTTATCCCAGCATCAGAGCAACCAAGTGACAATTGTCTCACCTTCATGATGGCCAAAGTCCTTTCTCACATTTCGCAACTTCTTCACAGGCCAAGGTGTGACAACCTCAGTGTCTGACTCCCCATAAGATGGGTGTGCTCTTGGAGTTGCATTAGAAGGACCTGCTCCTAGAGCATCTGGTTCTTGGTGAACTGTTGAGTGGCCTGCTCCGTTATGATCTGGCTGTTGGTGGACTGTTGAGGGGCCTGCTCCATCATCAAGGCCAGTAGAAGGCAAGGGTCCCAAAGGCAGATGGGAAGGGAAGGCCAGTGAAGAGCCAACAGGAAGAGTCAAGACCCTCATGATCCTTCAGTTTTATACTGAAGATTATGTATATGGGATGGAATACCTCACTGGTAAGTTTAGGGTCACCTGTCCTGGCTGTTCCTCCCCGCAGATGCGTCCTTTCACTTTCTACACCCCCTGATGAGGTACACAAGAGTTAGCCGTGACCTTGGTCGGCATACCAATCCTTGGTAGTAACTCTAAACATCAAACATTATCACTGTTAGAAGCAGACATTGCCTGCAAAAACGTGATGTTAGCTTCAGAAAGTACAGTTAGTTAGAAAAGACTTAGCTGAAAAGTAAAATCGCTGAACAGAATTGGTTTGGTTCTAACACAAACCAGGACACTAGGATTCCATAATGCCCTTAAATGTTGTGACAGCTTCTCCATCCTGAAGTAAGTATACAGACTTTAGAACAGCAGAGGTAGTTCAAGGCAACAGATGGGAATTCAGGTTGGTCAATGGATGAAAATCATCACATCTGTAAGTAGAGGACAATGGCAAAAACTCTTTGCCTTAGAAAGTGCTCATGATATTTAACCCTATGTATTAAAGCCATCTACCAGTTAGGCGAGCTTCATGATCCGAAGGTGTTGCCTTTATAAGGTAAACCAGACATAATCTAATGTTAGTCTTGGTCTCTCCCATCAATCATGTTCCCTGAGCTTTAGTTTTACTCAAAAGAAAACAAACTGCAAACTGGTTAAATACAAAGAAAAACTCAGGAAAAGTTTGCTTTACAAGAAATAACTGTGAGTGAGAGAGATAAAGTGTTAGAATATGAATTATCTTCTATACAAGCTATTTGTTTTCACTGAAAACCTCATCGTTTGAAAGACAAGAAAACATTTTGTTTATGTTGCTATCACCTTTGAAGTATACAGTAGTGTAAAACCAACTCCCGGTTCTTGAGGCTAATTGTTACAAATAGGATTTGTTCATGCACAGCCTTCTGTGAGTTTTACAAGTGGTTCTTCCAAAGACCCAGTGTCTTAAAGGGGTGGATCTTGTAAAGGATTATGCTTTTTGGCTGTCCTGGTTCAGCCAAGACAGGGTTAATTTTCAGCAGGAGTTGCGGGGGAGACACAGCCAGGCTATTCCATACCATGCTGATGTCGTGCCCCCAAGCACTGGTTCAGTGTTGTGCAACGCTGAGTGAGGGGTGTGCTTGGGTCTGTTGGGTCTGGTCCGCCCATTTATTCTCTTGGTGTAAGGGACTGTGTTAAGACTTTTGTTTTGTCTCAATATTGCAGCTTGACTTTGTTTTGCTGCTTCACAATACCTGCTGGACTTTGTTTGTCTACATTGCAGCTTTGCAACCTACATCTTTTGGCCACAACATCCTGTTTTGGTGCACCTGCTGGGGGAGTATGCATCAACGGAGAGTCCTAGACCAAAACCATGATGTCCGCCGAACGAACAACAACAACCTTGCCGCGCCTAAGCGTGAGCCAGATGGTGAGGCCAAGGGGGAAGCAAGGCGTCGCCCCCCCCTCCCCTTGCCAGACCTGGGCATGCGTGCATTGGGGCCATGGGGCGGCACCTGTTGCAGTGGGCTTCATGGAAATGGGCGGACTTTTCGAAGAAATCGTGGGGACTGGGACAGTAATAACAGGATGACGTGCTCCTCCATCGGGACTTGGGCTCTTCTCCTGACCCTTGCTGCACTCCGTTGGATACTCATTTTGGGGGGACTCGGGCTCTTCTCCTGACTTCTCTCCATTGGATACTCATTTCTGGGACTTGGACTATTACCTGCGCCAAGACCGAGCTGAACACCGCTGGATCCCTGGTGGTGGTGGTGGTAATTAGATGCATCTCTACTGTTCTTTTGCTTAGGGATTCTGACTTTCTTTTCTTTGCTGTCCTATTGCTTTTATCACTTGTTATAGAAAATAAAGTTCATAAGGTTGTATGGCATCTGACCTCATTTGTGTCTTAATCTCCCTCTTGGGGATCATTTAGGAACCGTCTCCGGTATCGGATCGGGACAATGTAAAAGGGACATCATTACATGATGAAAATGTAGGGGTTTTTTTCAATCATATTTAAGTATTTACAGAGCATTATTATCTTTTGTTTTCCTTAATTCTTTTTTCAAACTATACTTAAACATTCAAAATAACATTGTTCAATTGTTTTTTTTTATCATAGGAAACTATAGTTAATGTGAATAATTGCTATAAGAAAAAAGATGTTCTTAAAGATTGACAATGTTGTAGCCGCAACTTCAGCTCTTTTGATGTTACCTGTTCCTACAAAGATTTCTGACATCATCCTTTAATATTTACACTATATAACATCGATAACCAAATCACTTTGAAACTTTAGCAGGATGAGGCAACTGGCCTAGTGCTATATAGAACAGAATTACTCAACTGAAACTACACACGTGAAGACCTTCACTCATTGCATTTGAAATTGGAGGGGAGCTTTTCCATTGCAAAATGATAAAAATTGCAACGGAATGCATATTTGTAGTTTAGAGATCTAGAGCTGCTGCTGATTTCTAGAATCATAAAGGTGGCAATGACTAATTTAAATGACAACGGCTACTAAGGTTTACTGTGTGACTTAAGTTTGTAACTCTCAAGATACTTAGCTATAAGATATCTGAATCTCTACAGTTTAATAGCTGGTTACTTAAAAATAATTTGCACTCTGAAAAAAACTCTTTCAGAACTTGTGTTTGACTATCATCACTTGAAAATCAAACCTAGCTATTAGAAAGAACTTCTTTCACAGAATGTTACTATTTTAGTGTTACTCTTTTCTCTAAGCTTTAAAAAGATGCACTCTTCAGAAGTCCAATTTGATTATTTGAATGCATTATCCATGTATTTTTTCTTCTCAGCCATCTTTGAAAAGTTTCTGATCTTCCTCCTGAAGGAGCTTTCTGCTCTTGCTCAGCTCCTTAAGAGCAATCTTCAGCTTTCCAGGAAGTTCACCCTTTTGCCTGAATGCCTCTCTTGCTGTATTCCTTAATTAATTAGCTACTCCTGAGTAGCTTCTCTACCTGTTCTCCACAATTTCTTAGTAACTGTCACAGGGCTGGGTATACAAACCCCACCGCTCTGAACAAGTGATGTTGCTCTATTGCTACTCTTCTTTTGCTATTGTGGTATCTCTTACAGCTGTCAACTAGATAGAAGTGGCTGCCTAACCCACAATAGTTTTTAGATCTGATAGCTAACATCTCAAATGAGCAACTCATAGCTCGACAGGTTTGAAACAGCTTCTTCTGCTGTACTGTGCCCATCCACTGAATACGTTATTAAGAAAAGTCAGAAATCTGTAACATAACCTGATCATAGAAAATATCCTTATTTCTGTGGAGTTTTCTAATAGCAGTCTCACTGCAGGACTGAGACTACAGAAAATACACCCAACAGTGAGCAAATGCAAGATACCAGTAACATCCAGTGAAGTCTATATTTCCATTTTGGTTTGCTTTGTACAGTTTCACCAAATCAGGAGCTTCTAGCTAAGGTATAAGCCCTCCATTACTCATAAAGTATCCAAAATATATGCCAAGACAAAACACCAAGCTGTTTTTGAAGGAACTTACAGTTAAATGATATTTCTTCCCTGTATACAGTACTGCTGTCACATTATTGTATTCTAATTGTCAAGTATCTTTATTCTTGTGTTCCATCACATTTACATTAACAGTACTGCCAGAATACCAGTGGTATACTTCCAAACTCAACGCCCCTCAGTTGCTCTGTTCTTGTAGCAGATAGACTATGGTGGAAATCTGTTGGTTTTAGTCACCTAAAATCTTTATCCTGTCTTTAAACATGCAGCACATCATATTAGAGACCATTTTCTTCAGCTGCTTCCTACTAAGTTGTATATACATATAGATGCCCCAATCCACTGTTTATACATCTGTGAAAATAGATGCCATGAAAATACTCTGTGCTTGTTTCCCAAATGGTGCAGGAGATATACATGTTAATATATTCCAAAAAGTCTCAGACTCATGACTGGCATCCACTTTAGAAAACGGAAGCTGATTTGCTGTACAGATCTAAACATGACCCAAATTGCCCATGAGCATCATCTCTGTCAATGATGCTTGTGGGGAGAGGATCACCAAAGATGAGGAAAGCAGGATTGCTTAAAAAAATTTGCAGTCGTGTTTGGAAGCTGTAATTGCCTGTTAAGTAAGAAAGCATTTTACTAAATAGTTTTCTGTCTGATCCAAGTAGAAACATAAGTTTAAGTGAAATTATGGTGAGTTAACCTTGGCAAACAACCAATCTCCCATCTAGCTGCTCTCCCACTCCTGCTCCAGTGGGATGGTGCAAGGAGAAAATAAGAATGGGAGTGAGAAAGCTCATGGGTCAAGGTAAAGACAGAGATATTGTTTATCAGTTACTCTCGCAGGCAGAACAGATCTGAATCAGGGAAAATGAGTGCATTGACAAGTTAATATTTTCTGGTAGTGGTAAACAGAAATGCAAACATTAAAACATCTCTCCTGCTCCCTTCTCAGATGCAACTTCACACCCTTCCTACCCCTGCACCCATCTGCACAAGGGGGTTAAACCATTAGGGTTATAATCAGCATGTAACTGTTTCTTCTGCTCTTTCTTCCTCATGCTTTTTCCCAGCTCCAACTCCTGTCAAGTATATCCACCTGCTCCAGTACAGATCCTCCATAGTCTGCAATTAATATTTCAGTGTCATGGAGTATCTCCTCCTCCTACTCTTCCTCCTTATCTGATCTTGGTTTTCCCTCTGCTACTTCTCACTTTGTTCCCCCACGTCTGCCTGTCCAGCATTTTTTGTCCTTTCTTAACATGTTGCCAGAGGCACCACCACCAGTTTGGCTTGGGGACTCAGCTGTGTCTTGTGACACGTCTGTAGGAACCAGCTGGACCTGGCTGTGTTTGGCATGGGGCAGCCCTGGCTTCTCTTCACAGAGTCCATTCATGCAGCCTTCCACTGCTAGAGCCTGAGCACCTGCACTTGGTACAGAAAGACATTATTAAAAGGTGCAGTGTATCAGAAATACTGAAGAATGTGCTTCTGGTCTGATGTGGAAGAGTAGTCTTGCAATAGTGTGGGATCCAGAGATTGGATTGTGGGATTTACACCAGAGTTTGGTGTAAATATCTCAATGATAATTAGAAATAGAGCAATTACAGTTTGCCAGGTACTAGAAGTCTACCCAGTTTAGTGTGAATCCCTTGAAAGTTCTACATTGTGGCATGATAGAGAAGAAGGACCTATGGAAGAGAGGACACTGGATACCAGCTGACACAAGACAAGGCACTGAGCTTCTTCTGCAGCAAACATCACAAACCAGAGCAGATTCTTGCAGTTTAAAATATTGCACATGCCAGTAAGGTATGTCCAGATTCTGACAGCAGCATCATTGACTGTAAGGAATTCTTTTCAGAGTGCCTGTCAGCAGAAGATGAATGCATAATTGTTGTGCCATCACCATTTTATGCTGCCATCAGTTGCGTGATCACTCAACAACATCCCCTTTCTTTCAGGCAGTCCTGTCATGGGTTTCTGTGGGCCCAGCTCCTCCACTGCCCACTGTGGTGCCAGCATTGCCTGCTGGACACAACAGATAGAGATGGCTCCCTCAGTGGCCCTTTATACGGAAGGACACCACCAAGAGAGCTCAGCAAGATGCTACCAACCCCAACAGAAGCCACACCCAACAGAAAGCTCCTCTGACTGATCAGCTCCTGGTTGAAGTAGCCCTGGCCTCACCCAGCACCCCAACTACAACCACCTGAGTGAGGGCAGAGCCACAAAGACACAGGTGGACCAGGTTCTGCCTCTGGAACATGAAGCCAATAAGGAAAATGAAACATTCTTCTAGGCTGTGATTCATCCACAGGTCAACTGGAGCCTGGGGCCCACAGCTCAGGCCACAGTACTTTAATCATTAAGTTTTGAGCAAATGGATCCCTAAAACCTGATCATTAGATGAGACAGAGCTCACACAAAATCTACCAGCCTTAGTGTCTCAAGAATGGAAATTGACATAAAATAAATTTTAAAAGGGCCTCAAAGAGAGATCTAGGCAGCCATAAGTCTAGAAAAAGGAGAAACAAAGGTGAAAAAGTTTCAATAGATCTAGTGCTACTGATTAACCGAAGTAAAAGGATAGAGATACTGATAAATTATCAGTAAATTATATGAGGAAACATAAAGCCTAACTTTACACACGGAGTGAGGGATCTGAAATTATTAACAGTGAAGAAATATGTCTCTGAGTTATTGTGGATAGTGCTTTAAAAACATCAGTTTGATGTGCAGTTCATCTGACAAATAGATGCCTAAGATGTGAAGGATTATTAGAAACAGAAGAGAAAACACAGGAAACCGCAGTGAAAATCTAGTGATCTCACTTTTAAAAATGTTGCAACCAGATCTATTTCTAGTTGTAGACACCATATAACACAGCAAAAGGAAACTCTCAGTGCTTTATGGCAGGAAGGATGATTCTGCTGTGAATGCTGGGTGCTCCAGTTTTTGAAGGTAGGACAGAAAGGATGAATTTTACTTGAGATATGCCAAGCCATCTACAAAAGAGCCTTGTACAATACTCATTGGGACATTTTGCATGTTTTATTACCTTTTTTTTTGAAGTCTGCATCTAAAATTCTAATGGTAAGTCTTGCTTAACTCATGTCTTTTGTCTTTTTTAATATTTAATTAGTTCTTTACTGTGGAAAGAAGATTAATTGGGACAATTTGGCAAATTAAGGCATGTTATGCCTTTAAAGATCCAAAATAAAAATAAAGTGGTTTGTGGAATCAGTCCTGAAGTACCAGAGCCTCAAGACTCGGTCTGGGGAAGGTCTGCTGCAACAGTGAGAGGCACTTTAGGAAAAAAGGAGAAAAGACTGCTTACAGATTGACAAGATCAAGATGTAAATAACCTAGAAATGTTAATTTGCTTATACTACCAATCAGAAAACATTTAGAACTGATACTAAGTATTTTGCTATATGAAAGATGTCAGTAGGTTTTCAACAATGACTTTGAAGGGACCATGATATGCAGTTTCATTCTTCTAATTCTCAGATTGATACTCCTCCCACTCTCATAAGGGTGCAGATGACAACAGAGATATTTCACTGGAAAATGTGAATGGTGTAGAAGGTACTGATAATTTGGTCTTCAAGCTTGAGCAGAGGAAAATATCTGTGGTTTGAGGACAGCTTTGGGGAGAGTAAAACAGGTAGTCTGAATGTAGACAAGCAAAAGTACAAGTCTTCATATGACAGAAACAACATATATGGGCAAATTCACGTCAGGATGAGCAGAGACCACCATAAAGGCATTCCTACCCAACCAGGAAGATGATCAAAGCTTCAATGGAACACTAAACAATGTAGAGACATGTGGCTAATTAGTGCTAATATTACCCAAACCAGTGCTTAATTGTGTTGCTATGCAAAGCTGTCCACTGAAATAGGTAAAAAAGTATTAAGAATTACCTAAGTGAAGATTAAGAAGCCTTATTTGTGAGATACTATGGCAATAAACATAAAACTAATTTGCTCATGAATGTCTTCAATGAAGATGTTGACAAAACTATTGTAAAATTAAGGAATGAAAGCTACAGACTGTAAGTTCCCATGTCAAGTATATAACTAACACTGCAGAGCCATTCTTTGAAGGAGAAAATGAGACCTTGGCCTAAATACAGATGCAAAAAAAAACCCCCAAAACTTACAGGCTTACAGAAAATATGTGTATTAGTTGACATCAACCATATACAGATTAATCTTGTTGTCATATGGGACCTGCCAACCCACCTCGAAAGCACAAATCTCGGATCTGCACACTGAACATAAACCTAGGGAAGCTGAGATGCTTTTATATATGTTCTCTTGGCTACTTGATAAGTGAACTTTGGTATGGAGCTAAATCCAGAACTGCTTTATGTATGTCAGTCTAATCAATACAAAACAAAAATAATTAACTATGGATTATGATTGTCAGAATTTTTAAGGATAGGAAGTCAGAGAAAATAATTAAGGTTATTATTGTGAGATGGCTGAGAGCCATATTCCTAGCCACCTCTACTACACTAGCAAGAGGAAGCTTTTTACACAAACCTGGATTTAGTGCAAAGAGATGAGGATAGTGATTCCTGGATTTGGGATGATGTTACATGTCATTAAAAATTGTTACCTTGTTTAGAAAAAAACAAAACAAAACCGTGGAGATTACTTAAAAGTTGGAAAACCTTAGACATGAGTTAAATACATGTACTTCACCTTAGACTCAAATGAGGCTGTCACACCAAAAATGTCACAGTTTTTGACACGGTATGATAATATGGGTCAAACCTGGCAAAAGAACACGTTTGCTGATGCACAGGAAAATCTGACTCCCTGGAAAAAAAGTAGGACAACTAGGCACAGAGAAAAAGAGGGCGTGTGTTGTCACACCAGATCATAATTTTCACTTCTGTAAATGAATCCGAAGTGAGGTGTATGCTGTAGTATTGGTGCTGGACAGTAGAGGGCACTCCTTCTTTGTTCTGAGGTGAAGGGAAAAACAGGCACTCCTGGACGCGTGTAGCTTCGTGGTGTGTCCTGCCCCCGGGGCCATGCTGGGCTGTTGCAATCTTTTTACTGTACAGTCCTTTAAATTACCAGAAGTTGATGCACACTTCCATTGGGCAGGACAAATTGGTGATAAAAAAGAAATCCCTCAGTCTCCCGCATCAGTACGTATTGCTTCTGCAGCTCCAAGGCATGCCCACCATCCCTTTTAGTACTTGGATCAGTGTTGGAAAACAACAAACTTGTAATTTGCAACACAGCTTTTTGAGGAATGAGTGTTGCTGCTTTTACATTGTCTTGGAGCAGAAACCAGCATGTACTCTCTACTCACGCTTTGCAGCTGTTAAATATTGCTTCATTCATGTTCATTTTTTTTCTTCCCTTGTCTAAAGGACTTGCCTTAGCTGAATGTGTTGTCTTTTGTCAACACAGACCTGGTCTGAGAAAATGTTGTACAGAAGCTGATTCTTCCATACAACTTTGGAAGCTAAAATGATTATAGAACATGGTGTATGACATGATTACAGAAATACCTTGCATTAGGGAACACTTATTGCTCGATTTGGATGTACTGTAACTTTTGTGACTTGTCTGGAATTAGAAAAGTTTGGGGTCTAGAGCAGAGGCTGAGGAAACTGGTAACGATTCTATATTTGTAAAGTAATAAGGTTGAGAAACTCTTAATATACAAGAAAAACTGTGCTGTTTATGACATTCTACACAAAAGCTGAAAATTTTTATGATCCTACCAGAGAAATGCAAACTTGGGGGGAAAGATAGACATTATCTTCTGGCATTATGATAGATCTCAATCTAAAATATGTGTTGTCTCCAGGAGAGTGAGTTCTGTTTTGAACATGAATAGTTGCAGGCATAGGTGCTCTGTAGAATTGCACTTTTAATGTTTTTTGCTACACTGGTGAAAAAACCCCAAAGCAATCAACACAGAATCATACATGTACATACCAAATAAGGCTATTGAAGTAATATGTGATAGTGTCTCTTTATTTGCTATATCTATCCTGTAGAGCCGTATCAAAGTCATACCTCAATTTAATTCTGTCTAAAATATGAATTTCTGTGTGGGTTTGTGTGAGAAAAAAGACCTTCTAGAATAAGTAGTCCAATAAGTGTTAAAAAATGCTGTCTATGTATGTATTTTGAAACCAGTACTTTCAAAGTGGAAGCCCATGACTCAAAAGTGATGTCCATGATTCTCTGCAGGCAACCCAGACTCCTGAATTGCCTGGATGACATTACTGTGCTTGGAAAGATTGCTAGAATTCATGAGAAGTGTACACAAGCGTCAGTTCAATGAAGCTGAAACAAAATGTCTACAGAGAAATAGGCATACCTTTCTTGAAGTGAGAAGGACAAGCAGAGAACAGTGTCTCAAGGAAAAACAGAATCTGATCCAAATTATTTATCTGAAATTACATTATTTTCTTGAATACCTATGAAGATTCACAGACAATTTCATTGTATTTCTTGTCCTGGCTGAAAATTATATTCCAATTACACTCATGACCCACATGCCAATGCTGGACTGCTGTTAGCTAGTTCCTAAGGAGGAAAAAAAATCTTTGAACATAGTCACCCAAGATCTTACATTATTTAGTTCTCCATGACTGGAGGCTCAGATTGACTAGGAACTTTAAAAAAACAATTATCATAACCATTATAGGAGGATCATTATGTTTGTTTTCCAGAGAAAGTACTTTTGAAAAAAAAATATTGAAAGAAGAATAAGAACAAGAAAATGCTTACCTGGATATTTGCTACACAAAAATGGACATCCTACTGTGTAAGACACAGATCAAAATAGCCATGGATAGCTTGGTGAGAGTCTGAGAAAGCAAGGACCCAGAATGGTGGGGATCTGAATATCACAGAGCTACTGAGATTCCATCTGTTCTCATATGACAAGGGTTATATTCCAAGAACAAAACAGGTAGGATAGAAGATCACTTTGAGTGTTTTTTCTTCATTAGGCACTTCACCAGAAGATTGAAATGCAAGAACAATCATTGCATTAACAAAATTTAAAGTTTAAAGCTTTGCCTGACATGTCTGATTTATCAGAAAAAAGGTGAAGTCCTGACAGTGTATCTGTCAGTATATATATATGAAATATATATATTTTAAGTATATCATATACTTAAAAATACTGAACAACTTGTATAAAGTTCACTCTTCCATATATCGTATGACAGAACAGCTATGAAATGGATACATGATGTGATGTATCACATTTGTTGTGCAGAAGAGAAGGAAAAATATCATGCAGCCTAATGAAATGTTAGATCAAAATTCTGACTCAAAAGTAGACATTGGTTGCCACAATAGGATATTCAGACTTAAGGAACTCTAAACTCTTATGCTACTTCCTAGTGTCCATTTGACATGTACAATACCAAGAAGTGATGTAACTATCTGCACTTTCCCAGATTCATCACTCTTCACAACCTCTAGTGTCGATCCCTTTGACAGTGTAGCACTTCAGTCCCCTGAAGTAACTATTATGATAAACCATTTCAGAAAAGGCCAGAAGTAACTTTTATAGCTGTGTGCTGGTTTACAGTTTACAGAGAGAAAGCACAAACCATACTATGGGTATACTATCTTCAAGATACCTGAAAATTGGAATACATCAGTATAAGTTTGAAATAGAGTTTGCAGGTGACTAATCTGAAAGGGAAACCTTTACTATGGACTTTTCTTCATTTGACATCTTCAGAAGATGCCAGATGAATTTCTGTGTGGAAAGAGATGTGCTAAATATTGTTAGGTTATGGATGCCTAAGGCTAGAACATGAGTCCAGATGGCTGAAGTTCAACAGATGCCACAGAACTACAGAACTTGCATAAATATGTGTTGTCAAGTGTGGGAAATTAGAGTGACATTTGTCTGTGCAAGTATGAAAGCCTGGGTATTTTAGGAAAAAGAAAAGGATAATTGAAGTTCCCAGTCTTTTGCAGTTGTGTTAAAAAAAAAAAAAAAAAACAAAAAGGATGACCACGTTCTATGTTTCTGTCCCATCTGTTAGATAGCTATGGAAGGTTTCTTGCAGGTACTTTCAAGATGTTTCAGAATATCTGTTGTAAAATACTAAAGATAGTCTTTGTTATCTCCAATCTAACAGGTTTCTGAAGATTGGTGTCAGAGTAAGAAGCATACCAAAAAGGATACATAGTCATATTCATCTCTCAAAATACAATACTGCACTGCTGAAACATAGAGTTTCACAGTAATACTTTCTTTAGTAGAGAATTAATGAAAACAAGCATACTTATGCTGTGAGAAAAGCCATGCCAAAGGTTTGGGGCCTCCATATGTATCAGGTGGCAGTGTGTGAAATAAAAAGCCATATATCATATGTATTTGTTGCTACCACCTCCCAGAAATAGATGCTGCATATTTGTAATGAGAAACAATGGTCACATGCAAAGGTGGTATCCTGAGAGATTGGTCCTGCAGTCATATCAAGTCCTCAATGCACATACATACACTTAGCAGCCATCACTTTATCCAAATTCCATGAGGAAAAAATTATGAGAGGCTCTGAGAGCTTCAGGCAGAGAACCAGAGCAGGTGGAAAGAGCTGAGCCATAGGATACATCACAACCTGTGCTAATGGACTCCTGATGAACAGCACCGATGTCTGAAGGTGCCTCAGAGTAATAGAGTATCATAATGCATGTAATAGTTTGCTCCTTTTTAGCCAAACAAAATAAAATTTCAGATTCGTTTGACAAAAAGCCACCTCTATTATCATAATAGTAAAATGATTTGGAGAGCTTATGTCTGAGAGGCTCTAATGGGATGCAGTGAGGAACTGGATGCTTCAGTGTCTAGCCCTGCTGGAAAATTCCTAGGCTCTGATTATTGCATAGGACACCTTGCTCACCACAAAACTCTATTTTAGAACCTTCACCAGAATATTTTTCAGTGTACTAGGTCTACACCTTGATTAAAATGAGATCACTGCCTCTTTTTTATGATATGTGATATGCTCTTATGTTTTGTTCCTTGTGAAGTTCATGATTTTGTATCTCAAAAATCCATCCATTTCCACTGCTGACAATCTACGATAGAAAAGTCTCCAGCTTCTCTAAAAATTTCGCTGTCCATTTGAGACTCTGTTTTTTTCTTCCTTTGTTGGTCACCAAGAGGAAAAAATTATTGACCTTTACTCTCTATTGATAATTCTAAATGAAATATTCTAAATATTAAATGAGTGATAGATGATGAAAAAATCTTACTACCAAAGGCAATCTGATAAAAAATCATTTACTATATACAGGTAGAATAGAATATAGAATATAGTTTTCAAAGTCTTCATAAAAAAAGAGTGAAAATGAAGTTATATTGATGTAAATAATATTTAATCTTCCCTCTACAAAATGTGTTTCGTGAGTGATGTTGGATTTGTACTTTAGGCAGTAGCCACTACATTTGGAATCAATGACTACATATCTTGACTTTTGCCATTAGTTATAATAAAACAAATATGTATTTCTTTTATTTTTTTTTACAGTGAACATTTTACAGGACATGAGTTCAACATGTGTGTGGCTCCAGACTGCACATGTATAATTCAAGCATAAAACAGCACATTATCTCTGAAATCTTACATGTCCTTACTTTAAACTTGCCAGTTGGCTCTTGAAAAGACTTGCTACAAAAGAACTGTGTACAAATAATTGGAATAAAAATGAGGATTCTTTGTTATTACCTTGCCATAGTTTGAAAAAAATTTTAGATACAGGAAATTATCAGGGCAGAACAAAACACTGTAGATCCTCTGTTTTGATAAAAATGAAGACTCTTTGATGTTAATAAGAAAGAATCAGTTGTGGAGAAGTAGGCCCTCTAGCTGACAAAAAATGATGTCTAACTAGAACTTTTAGAACTTAATTTATTTTAATGAAAAAACCATTTCAGGTTCTTGTTTGAAAGACAGAAGAGATGATTCCTTCTTCAGTCCTCATCTTTCCCTTCTTTGTCATCCCCTATGCCCAAGAAAGATATTTTTTAGTGTTTGCTTTCTCTTTTTTAGAACAATGGTTGGATGTAGTGAAATTATTTATTGGTAAGTTATGAACATCTACGTCGTACGCATTAATTGTATGGCTAATTGTTCTGCTTAGGTTTTGTAATGATTTTTTCCAAGGTTGAAGTCTCCTTACTTTTCTGCTGTGTTTTAATGTTAACTGAAGGCATTTATAAGAATATTATCTGAATATATATGGCAACTCAAGCAGCTGCTAAGAATGGGACAATCAAGAAGGCTATATAGAGAAGAATCAGTATCCTTAACTTTTCTTGATGGAACCTTTCTTGTGATTCCATCATTACCTCTGAATACCTAAAGAAGATAGAATTTTGTCAAATGTCAAGTCTGCCCATTTCATAGTAAGGAAAACAGGCAACTGCTTGAAAAAATATGCTGTGAATGGCAAATGAGCTGTTAGAAAATAAAAATGTAATAATTTCTCCATAAATGTGCTAGCTTGAAAAATGCCCATAAAACACTCTTGTTCAACTTAGCATTAACCAGGTATACATATGTGTGTGCTTAAAGCTAAGATATTTTAAATGGCAGATGTTTAAAAGACATAGACAGACTCTCCTCAGGCATGCAGCACAAAAGAGGCAACAGTCACAAGTTGAAGGTGGGGAGATACTGACTACATATGAGGGGAAGAAAATTCATGGTGAAGGTAGTTAAGCAGTGGAAAAGAAGATTTTTCTAAACCAGACTTAAAAAGGCCTCTAGCAATAAGGCAAGGCAAAGAAAGCAAAGAAAATAAAATGGAAGGGAAAGGGAAAAGGAAAGGGAAAAGGAAAAGGGAAAAGGAAAAGGAAAAGGAGAGTCTGTCCTACCTCATAGCCAAACCTGAAACTAAGTGAACTATCTTCTCCTTTTCAATCTCAGGCACTAAAACATATGTGTAAATGTATTTTGTCTATTCAAAAGATTTTTTATTTGCGGCTTAATACTCAGAGATAGATTCCCTTTCTTATTTAATCCATCCCCCCCAAATAAAATAATCTGAGAAATATTTTTGAATTTCAACAAGTTGGAATATTGACCTTTTGGTTTAAAACCATCCTTTACACTTCAGAAGATCAAAGTTCTGCAATTCATGCTGTGAATCTTTTTCTTCACTTATTATTGCTTGATTGGAAATTTTTGCTTCAGTTTGTTGAGAAGTGCTCTTGCTGAACATCACATTTCTGCTACTGGGAGTGCAAGAAAGTTTTGAAGAAAGCTTTTTGACTGGATGAAATAATAATTGTCACTTCTGAAGTTGCCTTATTGAAACTTGCTACCACCACAATCTTAGTCCTAGCTGGAATAAACATACCATAATTCAAAAATATTAAAAAAGATGAATTTACAAGCACTTAAGACTGATTCTTAAACAAAAGTTCTCTTACAGTCTTACAGACATGCTGATAGCATATATCTCTACACCTCTTACAAAAGTGATACCTCATTACCTGAGTCATAACCTGGGTGAAGAACACCTGAATGATGCTAGGTTCAGGCAACACAGAGCTGAAAAGAGGGAAATATTTAGTAATATAAATCACAACTAAGGCCATCTGTCCTGCAATTGTCAAGGCAGTAGACTGCCTCAGGCTCCTCCTGGGCTCTTCATCACTATCAGCTACCTGAATAGTAACAGCTGCTGCACTTTCTTTCATCTGTGGATAGTGAGGAGGCAGTATTCCAGCTTGTCAGATGCTAGTGTGCCCACGGTGAGCCATATATTTTTTATCTTTTGAGTCAGGGTATTACAGTAACACACTTCACATGGGAATACATTCCTATATATAGAAACATTTCCAATATTCTAACGTTTAAATACAGTAGATGCACTTCAACAAGCCACTGTCTTTCTTTGATTAAATGCTGACTGTTCCTCAGTTATCAAGTCAAATTTCAGGTCTTAGTTCTTGGTTGTCAAAGCTCTCAAGAGAGTGGGTAAATTTAGCAATATAAATGTTATAATAATAATAATAAAGCTGGAAGTTTATATGAAGAGATCAGTTAATCCATCGTTCTGTCCAGAAGGCATAATCAACAAGGTCACTATCACCTCAGGTATATATTGTCCCAAACTATTTTTAAATATCTCCAAAGGAGGAGTTTCTCAGACTCTCCAGACAATCTAGTCCAATGATTTGCTAACTTTGATAAGTATTTTTAAAAGTTATGTTAGTAACCTAAGTAAGTCTTCCCTTTTGCAAATGAAACCCGTTATTTCCTGTCCTATCCAACTTGATCATGGAAAACAGATTTTTTTCTTTCCTCCCTGAGGCCACAGTCTTTTGCATAGTTGAAGACTTTCATGCCTTTCTATCTTTAATCTCTTCTTCAGTTTAAACAACCCTAACTCATCAAGTCTTTCCGTATAAGCCTTCTCATCAGTCTCAGTGCTGTCTTTCAGACTCTTTTCAGTTGGTTCAGAACTGAACACAGTGGTGCAACTAAAGGTTTACTTTACCTTCTGAGTAGAGCAATTAAAAAGGCTGGAATAATAAAAGATACAGACAGAGAAAATTACAGCTTAATTTTGATTGGATATTAGTAAGGTAGTAGTTTCAAAAGGCAGTTGAAAAGATATTATGAAAGTTGGTATATAAGGTAATAACATGAACAAACATGGAAGGACATACCAGACAAAACATCTGAAGTGTTTAATGAGAGGACTTAATCAGACATGCACAAATAGATATGATCCCAAGAAAGGCCAGCACCACAGTGATCCACATCCACAGTGAAAGGGGAATAGTGGCCAACCTGAGGTAGCAAGAATGAATGATTAGGAATCTGCTTTAGCTTTGCTGAGTTTCAGGTGATGCGTAGGTATCCATAGAAAATTATGACACAGACTAAGACCTGGGCCAAGAGATCTGAAACTCTATTCTGAAACCTACAAATGTGGCCATCAATTCCATTCACTAGATAATTTTGCACATCCTGTCAAGGGAGCTAGAAGAAAGAGGAATTTAGCAATATTCCTGAAACCATTGTAGCCTAATTCCTGTGGAGACCTGTAAAAAGTACATTGCTGTGTTTGTCAAGAGCACACTGTGGACTCCATCTTCCCTCCCACCCTTAAAACTAATCCTGAGAAGTTACTGTTAACAGTGAGCTTCTTCAGGTTTCAGTTTTACTGGGGACCAAAGGTGATATTATCAGTATAACTTTGAAATCTGGCTTTCTAGACTGAAGTTACGCAATTCAATCTGAGAAACTTTCTATGACCTGAAACTCTATCTGCTACTACCCATGCTACCAAGCACATTTTATGTTTTAACTGAATCGCTTACAGCAGTACATCCTTTTCATACTTTACTCCCTTTGAAAATACTAGCTGAGTACCATCTGGTCCTTGCAATTTGCTACAACTCATGTTATTGATTTGTTCTTAAAAAAAAAGTAAGAATGACTGCACTATGTTAGACCAAAGCTCTATCTACCTCAGTATCATTCTTGGCGAACACTAGATATCTAGGTCTGTAAGATGAGAAGGTATTATGACAGTTCCTCTAAATTCTCCCCTGGCCTTCAATCATTAGTGGTTCAGAGACTGCTGGAGCTTAAATTATCTGTTTATTTTGAAACTATTAATGACTTTTTATTCTCCAAACAGTATAGTAGTTGAAGAGAAGGCTCAACTGACTTTTCACATCTGCAAGACCTCATGGCAAAGAGTAACATACAGTAACTGTATACAGTGCACAAAGAACCAAATCCTTTTGTTTTGTTTCACGCTTAACTTCTTGCAAGGAAACTTATTCCCTTTTCAGAATCTTTATTAAGTTTACAGGAACTCATTAAGTTAATAGACTTCCATCTTACCCATCCTTGATCATGACTTTTCCAAGCTGAATCTTTATAGCTATGTAGTTGCTCCCTGCATGGAATTCTTTCCATATCCTTATGCAACCTGACTGACTGACTGCCTCTGAACTTTATGTTGGATTGTTTTTGTGGTCTGCAAGCAATCCCAAGCTGACTGCAAGTATTATATCTTTTTAAATGCACTTTCTATTTTCTTTTAAATATACTGTCTCATTATATAATTTCCCTATATAAAATTAAGTCCCACTGCAAAGTAGTTTTTTGATAGTTAAATTTTGAATGGTACCCTAGTCAGTGCTGAGAGTAAGGCAATCACTGTCTTCTCTCAGATTTGCTAACTAGCTCCTCCAAAGATATTCTTTCAGTATCTCTGGATGACATACCAGAGTGTCGTCTCTTTCTCATCCTAACTGTCCTTCAGACCCAGACTGAAGTCTACGATCATTCTCGAGTTCTCTTCTGCTGCAGCCTTTCTGGTCTACCTTTCTGTGTCCCCAGTCCCTGTGACTATCATGATTTGGTGAGGAATGGGGAAATCAGTAACGTAACCCTAGTATTACCCACTTCCTATTTATTCAATCTTAGGGACCAAACACTACTGATTGATGGGATTACCTTATGCCCTTTATTGTTTGACTCTACAGTGCCCCCAGTATGGCCAAATGCTTGAATAACTTGTACTTTGTAATTATGACCTTACTACTTATTTTCCTTATATCATGTTTGTAATGTGATTCTTAAGGTAGTGTCTTCACTTTAAAACAAGCATTCCAGTAGAATGGTCTTGCTTTTGGGAATCAACTATGCATTTGGCCCCAGTGAAGTGGCTTTGCTATGCTGTTGAACTAGATTGAAAATTTGATTCACTGCAGCCAGGGTAAATGTCATATGAGGCGGGTATTATGCTTCTGGGAATATATTTTTCATCTGTCCTTCCTTACCTTTTTAGATGCATTTTCTTGCTCTCTTTGATTTGCCAACCATGAGAGCAGCAAATAACACTGATCAGGAACTGACTGAGGAATAGACTGTGCTGAGAACAGTTACTGTCAATGCCTCTCCTATTTAACTTAGTAAAATTTCTGGTAAAACACACCTCAAAGAAGAAAGAAAGATTTTCTGCCTTTTTCTGGAACACACTGAGTTCCTCCAATTGATCTGCACGGCCAGCCTCCTTCCTCTCTTCCTCCAGAAGAGGTCAAGATTTTACTGAACATTCATTTGGTCAAGCTGAGAGAGAAAAGGATGGGAAAGCTCAGTCATCAGTCAAAACAAAGGTTGGAGATAGTAATTTGTAAGAGCTCTTATTGAAAAGTATGCAAACCCCATGCCTGCAAACACAGATAAAAAAGAGACTAGTTTAGTTCTGAATTAGTAAAGTTCTTACTCAGCAACCATATGAAAACAAGGCATTAATCTTGGATCACCTCCCTTTTGAATGATAAAAAAATAAATAAGAAAAAATATTCCAGATAGAGAGACTAACACAGAAAGCAGTGCATGAAAACCGGTGTGAAAAAGCTAACTTAAGTAATTTAGAAAAAGAAAGAATGAAAAGATATACTGACTAGTGAATTGTGTAATGAAGATAGATTGTTTGGTGCTCTTAATTTAGTCTCATAATGTGAGAACAAGAAGACACTCAATTACTCTGAGTGTTAGCAAATTTAAAAGTGATAAAAGGAAATAATTCTTTATGCTGGGAATAGTAAATCTTTGGAACCCAAATGTTCTAACATTCAGATACCTGGGCAATTTAGATTGATTTGAACTGGGCCTTCATGAGAATAATCATGGCTTTGACTGCTGTTTTGAAATAGGAGACCATAGTGAAATAGCATCACTCTATCGAGCATACGTTACAGTACATTTGCAATTTGATTTCAAGAGCATATTCTGTCTAGGAAAACATTCTATAATGGACTGAAGTGTTGGACTTTCACAAAATGTTCTGACAGCTTTTGGTGTTATATGGTGTCTCAGAGAGCAGCTATGGTATGCTGCTTATGGGCTCACCTGCACTGGTAGATTCTTTATCCTGTGCTAGCCAGAGAATTGGAGTCAGCATACTGCTCTTCCTTTGGGGACTGTAATAAAATTTCTTGGGCAATTGAGCTGACTACTATAAGTAAGTCTTAGATAAACACTGTCACTTGTTTAAGGCACACAGAATTAACCTTTCTTGTCTTATTGGCATTATGCTTGATGATATCACTCCTTATATTGAGGAATTATAACTAAATTATTGTTCAATGGAGAGTTAGCTTATCCACATGGTGCAAGTATCTATGAGAAGTGTGCTTGGTAGAGCAAGGTGCAAGTGGATTAAACTAAAGAAACTGAGATGAATGTTTACAGCTGCCAAGGGCAATCTTCAGATATTAAGGCTTACAGTAAGTTTACACTGTTGTACTGATGATCAGGTATTCTCAGGATTAGCTTCAACATTCTGTTTCAGTCATTGACATAGTACAACAGACATTGCAGTATTAAGATCCCTCTGCTTATAAGAAATATCCTCCCTAGGACAGGCCAGCAGTCCATCTAGTGGTGTTATGACAGGGGTAGGTCAGAGGTTGCAATTTAAGCAGAGTGCATAAGCCTGGCCAACTTGCAATCCATTACTCACATATTGTTCCAACTTCTACAAGTACTGTATTAGGAACATTGCAAGTTAGATTTGAACACATCTTTATTATCCATCTGTGAGCCTGTTGTTTATGAATTTGTCTGGTCCTTTTTTCTTCACATCTACCTGGTACAACAACCTCCTCAGCATCAAGTTCTAGATATTCTCCAACCATGGGTAAAACTGGTATTTTATTTTAAATCCATTTTGTGCTAGCTTGGTGCCACCTTAGTCACTACCACAGCATTTGTGTATTGCTGAGTTTAGCAAACAATAGCTCTGCATTTCTGTTTATCTGTCCTTTGAATTCATAACCCCTGGTGGTGGAAGCCCCATCCCTGGAGTCATTCAAGGTCAGGCTTGATGGGGCTCTGAGCAACCTGACCTAGGTAGAGATGTCCCTACT
>JAVSBS010010911.1:122998-137640 GCA_033124195.1 Coracias cyanogaster
AGGTAGAGATGTCCCTACTCGAGTAGGGAGGTTGGACCAGATGACCTCTAGAGGTCCCTTCCAGCCTAGAACATTCTGTGATTCTATGATATCCTTTCCTTAGCCTTCTCTCAAAAAAGAATGCTAAACAGTCCTTATGTCATAGCCACTCCATTTCCTTGGTAATTTTAGTTGTTCTCCTCTATACGCACATTCTCTACATCCACTTGAAGTGCTGGGGCCTGAGCTGTGGGCCCTGAGTTGGAGCTGACCTGTAGATGTGTCACAACCTAGCAGTGTTTTGTTCTCCAGGTAGCTCCAGGCCCCAGTGGCAGAACCTGGCCCACCAGTGTGAGGCCTTGCCTTCCCCCAGGTGATCATGGTTGGGGTGATGGGTGAGGCCAAAACTGTGTCAACCAGTAACTGATCAGTTTGGGTAGAGTTCTTGTTGGAGCTGATTGGAAGAGAGTTCCTGTTGGAGGCAGCTTGATGAGTTTTCTCCTTTGGTTCTTGTGGTGGCTAATTTGAGATGGAGAAGAGCAAAAGGATGAAGAATATGTAAAAGATGAAGGTATGTTGTGACGATGTTGCTGAGTTTGGTGTTGGCCAGCTGTCCTGGTTCAGCCAGAACAGGGTTAATTTGGTCAGGCACTGCGGCCGGGCTATTCCATACCATGCTGATGTTATGCCCCAGCATGGGCTCAGGGACAGTTCTGGTCCCGTGGTGCGACTTGTGTGTGGCCTGCCAGTCAGCTCAGCTCCGCTCGTTTGGCCGCATGATATTGCTCATTTTGTACATTGTTTTTCTCACTGTTGTCATTGCTGTTACTGCGATTGTGTCTTGTGTATCATTGTATTAAATTCTCCTTATCTCAACTCAAAAAGGCATTTTAAAACCCCCTGTCTGAGGTGAGGGGGCAGCGGCCATGGCCACATGGCTTGGCGCCCAGCAGGGACTGAACCCCCACAGCTTACCGAGACACCACCCCAGTGTAATCAGAGAATTAGCAGCACAAAATTAGTGTAGTCTGTAGGATTGTTTATAGAGGAAGAGAGCTATCAAAATGGTACTACATCCTTCTGAGCTGCAGAGACAGAGAATGCATGGGCTACTAGGACGTAACTGTGCCATGTGTGGCTATTGCCACAGAAATGGGCTCAACAATCCTACAACTTCTGCGGTTGTAACTGCCAGTTCAGAGCGCACCCTAACTCACCTCACAAGAAGTCAGCAGTCTAGGAGCACAAGCCCACTGATTATTCTCCTACTCAGATGCTAAAGTGCCTTATGCAGGGCTTCTCATTTGCTGTCAGTCAAACTTTTACTTTAGAGATCCTTGTGATTTTTTTTTTTTTTTTTTTTTTAGTTTCTACTGCTGACAGTTTGGTTCTGTTACAATGAAGGTGCAGCCAAGTCTTTCTAATGTAAATTCTTTCTTTACTATACATGGAGATTATGTGTCCCCGTGTGCCCTTCACACCATGCAGGATTTCAGAGAATGCTACCATGCAGGTTGGGGACTTTAGTCCCCTACTTAGCAGCCAGAATTTAGCTTTCAGAGTTTCCCCTCCTACATTTGCCCTACTGTGACTGGACCAACAAGAACCAAGTTACTCCTCTGCATCCTTAGGCAGATTAAGTATTTTAATCTACTTGATTTAAAATATAACAAAATGGCCTCAGATTTGGAAGACTCCCTTTGGTTTTGGGAAAGCTGATGACAAAGACAGATGCTCTTAACAGTCATGCACTTTTACATGAATGTGGTAGGAAGGGTTCTGTGATGGGTGGCAGAGTATTTTGATGTTACAGAATATGTTGCCTGAGGTTGCCTGCAGAATATGGCTAGCTGAAGGGGAACTATGAATGTAAATACTTAATAAACATTCCATATACACTACATTCTACCTTGCTCTGAGGAAACAGTGTTCGAATGGCCTGCATTCTTAGTAACAGAAGTGGTGGTAACAGATCTTCAGCTCATCTGTGGAGATGGGCTCAAAGGCCTTATAGTATTACCACTGCAGCATAGGATGTTTTAATGTTCATCACCTTTGCAGTTGTTTCATAGCATTTATCCAACTCTCTGATTCCATGGTCACTGTTTGATGGCAATTCTCGAAGGAATTTCTTCAGCATCTCCCTTTTACTTGCAGGGTCACAGATCTCTCCATTAGCATCACTAGACAATTTTTTTGCTCTGCTTGCCCTTTCTGCTACCTACCCATTTGCACTGCTGGGGCCAGCACTCAGGTTGTTGCTACAAATTAATTTTTTTTTTTTTTTTTCCCTGAGCTATGCACTCTTGCATGCATTGACATAATTAACATACACAAATCATAATTAGCATGTTGGAGTGACCTCTTGGACAGATATCTTTGCAGCTTTGAACAAGCTGGAAATATGCATAGCCATTTTTTGTAAATCCTGCCACGCATCGGATGCTGACACTCCTTCGTGCACCCTGAGGTGCCCAGAACTGTCAATGCCCTGTGCTCAGGGTATTAATTGGCCAGCCAATAGCATAACAGCCAATCAAACAGCTTAAGTAACAAAGGCAGCATTGTATATTTACTCTGATTATCTTACTTTTGCCTAATGAAGCTGCTTTAAGGTTTCTCTCCTGGCAAGCATCCAAAATGCTTTTATCTGCCTGCATGCAGTGGGTTGTCAAGCTGAGAGAAAAAGCCTCCTTTGTGTGCACAGTCTGTCTCTTTTTTTTTTTTTTAGAGGAGTTGCTGTGCAGAAAAGGGTGGATATCTTTGTGGGTGCCTTGACTTTCATATGTTGAAAGAGGCCTGTAAGGGTGTCTTTTTCATAAATGTTCTGATTTTTTTTAACTTTGATCCCAATGAATGGAATGTGTGTTGAGAGTGCATCAGGCATGCAGTTTCATCACCATGTGGCTCTTCCATTTTGATTAATTTCTGTGTCACCAGTGATATTACTGGTCCATTGGATATTTGCTTATGTACCCTAGACCTGCATCTTCTGGATGTCTTCCCTTGCCCCCATCCTTCTGAAAAAGAATAGAGGGATTCTGATGCAATACTTACAGAAGAAATTTCTGAAGGGAGGAAAAAGAAAATAAATTGAGAAATTAACCTGAAGTGGACTTAAAATTGTACATTGCCTTAATTCCCAGTACAACATCCAACACCGGGATACAATTCTGAAAGGAAAATGGGGAGAAGGACTGGGGAGGTGTAAACAGCATAAGAGCAACCATAGATCAATGTTTTCAGGATAAAAAGTTTCACTGGTTTGTGTACTTATTTATCATCTTTTAATTGCAATCAAAGCCTGCTTTTGAGTTCAAAGCAAACTTTTTCTTCAATTCTAGAGTGATTTAAAGCACTTTAAACAAAACTCTCTCCTAAAAGTTTTCCCAGGTTTCTTGTATTACAAGTAAGAAGTGTTCACATTGGGGATTTTTAAAAAATTATTTCATTACTGAAAAGATATCTTTACAGTCTTGTTTGCACATGATCCTATTTTTTTTAAAGAAGGTCCCTGCATAGTCAAGTGGTAACAACTGTAGTACTTATAGGCAACACAAATAAAATTGTGCTGGAATGAGTCCGTACTGGGTTTGACCAGGTATGACTGCTGTATGCTAGAGTTGTACTGAAGTAGAAGCTAGATTGGATTTGCAAAAATACTGCGTTTTCACTGTTCTTTTTCTTATGTTTACAAAAAAATCTATAAAACTTGGTTTCATAGTTTCCATAGAAATACAGCCTTTTAGGTGAAAAAGTAAAACCGGTGGTAGATATTTATTAAGCAAAACTTCTACCATAAAGTCATCCTGATAGTGTAGCAGCTGAGATTTGACTCATTCACCATTACTACTAATTAATAATTGAGTACCTCTCAGATGCTAAGCACGTCTCTGAGTTGCATGAGAACTATTCAAGATTCCAGTAACTGTCTTTTCCTCTTGTCTAGAAGCTAAGTTCTACCACCAAACTGAAACTCGTAGAATTTGTTTAGGCTTGTTTCCTAAAAAGATCTCAGGGTGCTGCCTGGGTGCCTCTGCTCATAGTCATCAAGGATGGTGCCACCCACAGCCGTAGTGGGGCTAAGCCATTGCTGAACCCTGGCAGCCAGATCTCAGGAGGGATGCACTAAGGGCACTGGCACTAGAGTCCTTAAAAGAAATGCATTAATGGGGAGAAAATGCAGAGATCAGACAGCTGGAAGGTTGTAGGGACTTGTTCTCTGCTCTTTCACATTCAAGATGGTTCTGTGTTTTTTTACACTCATGACACCTGAATTTCCGATTTTTGTGAGTGACTTGAAGAGCCCAGGAATAAATGAATTAGGAGGCATGCTCCAGGGAAGCTGGCATGGGGAACAGCATGGAACTAAGTCATGTCTCTTCAGATACCTCATAAAGCAACTACTTTTTTTTTTCCAGCAGCAGAGGAGAGTGAGATGCATCTGAGAAATTGAAGGAGGAGAAAGAGAACACAGTGATTACAACTGTTCTTATGCTAAGTCACCCTTTACCTCTATTAATCCAGCTAGGCTATGAGGGTAACCGAGTTACAGAGGAACAAATTGAGGTGCTAGTGGGTGCACTGGAAAGCTAGTCCATGCAACCAACACTTTCCCTTTGGAGACCCCTAATCAATGCCAAATCAACCCCATATGTAATCCTTTAATATATGTAGTCTTCTTAATCTACAAACTCATATTTTTTCCCTATTTAGTCCTTTTGATTTAATTTCCCTTGTTCTGACATGTATTTCTATTCTAAGTTCTTAAGTAAGAACTTTTTATGTCTGTCTTGGTAGTGCTTACTGCTGCTACTACTGCTAATATAATGTTATTATTATTTCTGTTATAGATACAATATTTTCTTTCATGATATAACTTGACAGTAACCATTCAGATGAAAGAAGAATCAATTTTATCTACAATAAATAGCAATAAACAACAATAAAAGGTGTTTTTTCATTAATATCCAGAACAGTTTGCATTTTTACTAGAGTAATTACTTACCTAACCTTCCAAAAGTTACAATGTTTAGGAACTACAGTTTCACAGTGTTAGATCTGTTTGCTGTAACTGTAATATTATCTGTTTCTATAAAACACGTAATGAGTACTTTTGCTTTGAGTATTCAGTGTAAATAATTGTAATTATCTTGTGGTTTTAAGAAATGTTCAGCCACCATAAAAAATGTATTTCAGTTTATGACAGACAGACGTACCATATATGTCAATTTTTGTTTAGTGTGTGCCTATTCCAAGATACCAAAGGAGCTGAAGTAGGTTCATAATGGATGTCATTGTTTGCTTTAGGTAAAACAAATACCTTTTTTTGGTCCTGTGTGTATGGACAGAAAATACTGTGTGACAAATCCATAGATAAAAGACATATGCAGCTGTTTCTTAGTATCTCAAGCATGGTGCAGTGCAAATAACTAATCAATTTTCTTTTAGGTCAGTAACAAGTCATGTATTAATGAGTAAAACCTGTTTCACAGTTACGTGCCATATGAAAATTTATCCTCTGGAAACATAACATGGTTGCTGGACAACATGTAATGTTTCTGTAGCAGTGTTCTATTTCCAGTATTGTGTTAAGCTATTGACAACCAACCCAAAGGCTCAAATGTCCTAGGTCATTAAATCAACAAAATATTTTCCAGAAATTCTGTTACTTTGTCAATTATAATCCAGATTTCAGAAGATTTCCTTGTACTTCTTATGCAATGATAAAACAAGAGAGGAAAAGAACAACAGAAAAGCAAACCAAGCTTCCCCAAATTATTGAAAGTTATGAAAATGGTATAACTTACTACTTTTTTCTGCATATCTGTTATTGAAAGTTAACTGTTAAGTGCTGCATCAGAATGGAATGTTCCCTACAGTGAAACTGAGATTATTATTCAGTACATCCAAAATCGAATTAGAAAAGCTTGATATTTGTTTTTGTATTTCAACTCAGTATTACGGTATATTTACCCAAATAATATATTAATGTGAATTTTATTTGGGAGGGCTTATTTCACTATGCAATTATTTTAGGAGTTTGTACCTGCCCTGTATGTCTCTTTAGATTGTTATCTACATAAAAATGTAGACTTGAGTTAAGGTCTTAGATTTGCTATAGAAAAATGTGAAAGACTATATATGTCTGTGTTGTATCTACAGTAGCAAGTAGTGCAGACCAGCAGAAGCAAGTTCTGTGGTATGAAAGTCTTGGTGTTTATGCCCATATAACATGCATTTTAATGGAGTGATAAGCTCTATGCTATCCTATAGACTGCAGCCCATTTGCCACAGGCATGCATTGGATATACTCCTCCTTGTTTAGTTTTACGTAAAATGATTTCAGTTTGTGTGTTCCATGGCAACTCCATGGTGCAAATTATAGTACAGCAAATAGGGATAATTAGCAATTCAGAAATGCTCTCCTGATATAAATTAAAACACAAATGTAGGCACATGTTCTGTTTCAAAAGCCATGATCAAGCCATACTCCAAAAGAAAGGAAACAACTTTGAAATGGCAACAGTGTGACCTCAGAAGTGGCAGGTATAAAGGAAAAGTATACCTATTGCAAATATCCATGTACAAAACTGATGAAAGAAAAGGAAAGCTGAAACCTGATCAGAAGCTATGAGTTGTAGGAAAAAAAGAAAATAGGCGTCTGTTGAACTAGAGCTAAGGGAAATTAGTATCTTCTTCAGAATATTACAGTATGAATGGAATTATAAAGTAACAATCACTAGTTCCTAAATAAAGGTCTGTCAACCAAAATACAGAAAAAGCACAAAATATTGACCAAAGAAATCTGTATAGGGGCAAAACACAATATAGATGTAGCATGCTTTATTCCAGAAACATCTAAGGAAAATGTTAAAAACCCAGCCTATACACAAGCTTGTACAAGTAGGACTAGAGAATTTGGGAAAACACATAGTGTGCAGAACCATCTGCTGCTGCAACTGGATTTACAAACCAAAAATCTCATGAGTCACATTGGACAAGAGCCCCTTTTCTTCTTCTCACATACTTTTCATTGCAGTTACATGTATAGCCCGGACCGCGACAGTGCTATACATTTTAAAAATGGTGGGTTCGTTTGCCACAAGCACCATGATATATGAGGGAAAAAATAATAAAAGGAGCAGGGAGCAAAGCAACTCTGCACAGATGTCTCCTCACTGCCTCTCCCCCGATTGCTCCTCCAAGTTCTCCTTAGATCTTAGAATATCTATTGAATGCATTGGTGAGAATCTATGCCATCTAATGAAGAAAACTGACTCACCAAAGGAAGACCTTATTTTTTGCCATCTGAAAGGGAAATTCCCTCATAACAGATCATTTGTTACTATGTAAACATAATGCAAATAACACAGCTAACGCAGTCCACTTTATATTTCTTGGGCAATATGTTTACTGTAATTCACTTGAACACAAAAAAATCAGTACTAATAGTATTTTACGAGGTACTATGCTTGACTCAGTAGGTGTTAACTTTGATTTAGTAGATTAAATATCTGATTTAGCAGGTAATTCACGTTTCAACAGGTTGTATAGCTGACTCAACCTGTGAAGTATCTGGCAGTGTCTTTTTTCCAAAGATTGTTTTATCCATTTAGGATGAATTTTATTCAGTTCTCCAGATAGCACATTAATTTAAGTGCAATTTAAACTTTTTATCAGGAAAGTATATTATAAAGTGTTCATTTAAATATATTTATACAGCCCTTCTGAATCTTAAGCAGAACATCAACTTATGAAAAGTTTTTTTTTAAACATTATACTTCTATTTATATTAGTTTTTGTTCAGTTATCATCCTGAAATCTCTGAAATAAAAAAAAAAAGTTTTAAAGATATTTCATATCAAAAAGATGACAAAAAATGAAAGGACAATAGGAGGAAGATTCAGGTTTCAGAATATGATGGTTCACCTTTATCAAATGGAGAACTATTTTTGTGTGTGTTTGGTTTTAATTCTTTTATATCTTACAGGTTACACAGCAGAATCTCATTTGAAAGAAACCATAAAAATAAGAGATTTGGAAAAATGAAAAAATATGTAGAAGAAAGAGTAAGAAAATAAATAAAAGAGTAATGTAGTTAGCATTGTTTGAATAGCTGGGGAGAGGCTGTAGTTGCAAAATAGTTCTAAATTAGATGTTTTGGTAATAGGCAACATTTAAGTTGCATTTGCAGCAGCTTTATCAATGAATGAGAAATACAGAGAAGAACCATAGCATTTCATACTGTCTTCTGTGACTGCTAACAAGTAGCAGATCTTTTAGGAGGTACCCACAAACGTCCAAGGAAGAGAAGTCATTGCACTGTCTGTCATACTACCATCTAGTGGTTCCTACTAAGATCATCACTAAGCACAAAAGTACATGAAACTTTGGCTAGTAGAATGGATAGTTCTGAATTTGTAAACTTTTAGCAATAGCCTTATTTGGATTTTTTTAAAATCATGAACTCAGGCAAGCAGGGGTTGATGTGTAGGATTCTAAACATGCAGGCCGAACTCCCACCATAGTTAGGTATGTATGTATTTTAACACTCAAGTGCTCACTCTTCTGTACCTGTTTTTCCTTTTACATGTTAGACTGCTGATGGCAAGACCTAAACATGTAATAAAAATCATAGGGTTTTATTCTGTTTGACTTTCTACAGGTTTCAGTGAAAGTTACCTTTTCATGCAACTTGGTTATCACATACTGGCAAATATTCCTTTGTTTAATTAGACTTTTATAATTTCTCACTTAAAATCATAATTACAATCCTTCATTGTAGGTGGATAATCTTGCTTTATTTTGCTTTTTGTTACATATGTAATGTTTTCTAGACATAAGTGAAAGTTGTACGGTTCTGGCAAATGCCAGGCACAGCATCGGGAGCTACAAAAGAATAAATAGGTAAGGCAAGGGAAGAATCACTGTTAACTATTGTAAATATGTTACAGATTTTTAGCCTTCCAAGCTCATCTTAGCTTATTCTAACTTTGCATTTCATAGTCATTATACTGAGTACTGGCTCTTCTGACTATGTTTTACTTACATCTCTATGGATTGATAGAATAAATATGGGATTTTTGAATCTCCATCCTTAATTTTTGTAAAATGTAGAAATTAGAATCTGGTAGACAAGGTGACTCCATTTATTTAAATTTATTTTGAAATATATTAATTTATTTCTTGCTGTATACTTTATAAATAGCCATGCTGAACAATTGTAAATATGATGTTGATGAACTATGCTGGAATGGGCTAACTTTTACCTTTGTAATGCATGACTTCTTAATGTATGACTAAAGGTATTAGAGGTAAAGAAAGCATGAATATCAATCTGTTTCTGTACTCAAAATGACCCCTGGTTTTATTAGTAATGGAATCTAAGTGACATCATCTTTTGACAGTCATGATCTTTAACCCAGTTTGATCTAAACCAGACTCCTTTGGAATGATATCATTAAGGTAAATCCCTGCAAGGAGAGCACACCATTTTAGTATAAACCATTTAAGGATATTAAGTTACTGGGAATGATTTCACTATTTTTTTTTTTCTTATAAAGGACAAACAATTTCAAGATTGCAGGTTAATATCAAGACACAACTGAACTTGCAAATCTTTTGCAGTTGAATTAGATTTAAGCTTCTTAAATACATTATAATTCTTCACATCTTTTAAAACACAGTTCAGAAGTCTATGTTGATTATTTCTGAAGTGAATATTGCAGTACAAACTATTATACCTTATTCTATTAAATAACATCACACTAAAATAAACATGAAAAAAAATTTAAATACTTTATGCAAGGAATCATATCCTTTCCACCCTATCCACTTCCAACCCATCCCATCTGTCCTATAGTATCCAGGTCTTTTCAAGAACTGACCATGCTGGGATAGTTATTTTCTGTCAGATATTGACTAAAAATTTTAGTGAATTAACCAAGGTTTTTTTTTGTACAATGTATCACACAAGATTATGTAAAATATCAAATAGCAATACTAAAAGAAGAATAATAAAGTTTGGATTTGACACAAGAAAAATAAGTCTTTGTTGTAAAAATTACCCACTTAGAGAAGGAAAATTGTGAGCAAAAGGTGAATGATTTGCCTTTGTGCCTCATGCAAATTTTTGTACTTGCATTTCTTCATGTTAAAAAGCCTTTAAACACTGAATGGAAATGAAAATAGCAACTAAAACTCTCCCAGTAACAAAGATGCACAAATATAGGTCGAAGATCTTTGCTGTTACCAAGTTGAACATTATCTTTTAGTGAATTGATTAGTTTTGTCAATGTTCTTCCCTGAAAGCAATTTGCGTATGGATGGTGTTATAGTGGTATTATCTTGAACTTAATCCTGATATTTTTTGTAGTATTACTTTTGTTTTTATCTTCCGACCAGGTGTTTCCAATAGTTTTGAGTGTAAGATAACCCAATAGCTGTTGATTAATGTAACCATTGCAAAGAATATAAACAAACATGGAAAAAGATCTCCAAGTTCACACATGGATGCTAACAGTAATTGCTTTTAACAAGTGCAAGGAAGAAGTGAGAGGAAACCTGGTATTGAATTTTGTGTTGCCAAAGAGAAACTGACCAGTGATAACAGAAGCATCAGAAACACAGGGTGCAGAGAGGTAGCACTTTGCACAGGAAGTATCATGAAACAACCCGTGTCAGCCCAGTAGTAATTGGGTCTTTGAAGTTTCAAATGTGAGAAGAGATGAACATTCATCTTTAAAGTGTGCTGAGTCTCAGGGATTACTTTTGGTTAAAGTAGGAATGTGCAGTTATTTGAAACCTGACCCTGAGGTCATCTAAAAAGTTTGGCTTAAGTTGTGCTAGAACTGACCTTGTAAATTTAGACAGCTGCTAGACTACTGCTAGGAGCAAATTATTACAGCAATTGTGATTTTCATGACTAGCATAAAAGCAAAGGGCACCTATTTAAGACCTGTGGGGTCAACTTTCACATTTACTACATTGCAGAGAAGTAGAAGCGGTGAAATCTCGCGAGAATAAAGTACTCTGAAGAAATTTGAGATTCTGCATAAAGCTAGAGGAAAAAGCAGTATGGGAGGATAGTTGTTTCAAGACATGATTTATTCTGGTGTAAAACATATTTCTTAAGGATATTTTATTTAAAAAATCTCATTTACAAACAAACGTTTAGAGAGAATGTGCAAAATATTAAATGTAGCAAACCTTAAAATTATAGCAGATTTTTAAATTTTACTGTTTTGCTTATGTTATTAAAATAAGAAATATTTCAGTTACATGGTGAATCTCTTAGAAAAACAAATTATCAAAATTCTGATTTTCTTTCCAAGTTTGTTGTAGCTGAAGGCTGGATATAAGCCTAAATTCCAAGTCTAGATGTTTTTTGGTCAATTTGTTTTATGCTGTGCCCATTGGCTGAAGTCTGGATCATCAGAGATTGAAATCACATATGCAAATTCATTGTTTGAACTTTGAAATGGTTGTGATTTCATCTACTTTTTAAAGTTTGGGTGATCTGAAACCAGCAGTTTTAGTCACTAGAAGTTACAAGTTGAGAATCATTTCTTTAAGAGATATTTCAGAACTTTGTGTGGAAGCAAATTTGTTTTTTTCTTTTGATATTCATTGACAAAACCAAAAGTAATAATTACTGTTATGATTTTTTAGCCTGTTCATATCTCTGCCTAGCATCTGATCATGTGCTTTCCTCAGAACACTTAACCTTCAATGGAGCCAGAATTTAAACATTCATCTTTCCTTATTCAACCTACTAACAAATGACAATTCACCTGCCTACCTGGCTAATTTTCATCTTTGTGACTCAGATATTCATCAGCAAACAACCTAACTCCTAGAGGTCGCTCTAAAGAAAAATACAAAACTTGTTTATAAATACTGAGATGTGATGGTTTCACAGAAATGTGGAGAATACAAAAAGGTACTTCCTTCCAAAATGTTGAAAGGTAATTTTGGTATGAATAACATTACTATAATTTGGAGCTCACATGGTCTTCACTGTGCTGGATGCTATACTCATAAAATGCAGAGCTTACGAACAAGTTATAAAATGAAGAAGCAAATGAGATTTTAAGGACACAATGTTATTGGTTATGACATTCAGATGTCAAATTATTGGGATGTGATGTTGTGAGTATCACATTTAAGAAATACTTTGAGGATGGACACAGTGATAGAGCAATTGCAGAGATTATAGAATCACAGAATCATTTAGGTTGGAAGAGACCTTCAGGGTCAAGTCCAACTGTTAACCCAACACTGCCAGGTCATCACAAAACCATGTCTCTAAGCACCACATCTACATGTCTTTTAAATCCCTCCAGGGAGGGTGAGCCCACCTCTTCCATGGGCAGCCTCTTCCAGTGCTTGATAACCCTTTTTGGTGAAGAAATTTTTTCTAATATCTAATCTAAGCTATGGCTGGCAGTTATGGAGCAGGCCTTGCAGTACAAGAAACAGGCAGGCGAATGAAAGACAGAAGAAATTTAGAAATATTAAAGATCACTATTTAACAATGACCATAGGCTCTTCTTTGCCTTTGTACATACTCAGCAGTCATTTCTTCACCATCCAGGTCCAGTAATACAGACAGAAGTGGTTTTGTATATTTTATACTGTGACTATTAGTCCCTTGTAGCTAAATAGAGCTAAATAACTCCTTTGGTGTCCATTATGTTTTCTTGAACTGAAAGTATTCCTGTACATCTGTTCTTAATCTTCTTCAGCTTTTCAACTGTCTTTAAAATGTGGGTACAGAAATAAAGTTTTCTGGAAGGTATTTCCTTAGTCCATATTCAGTCTAAGGTCACATCACTGCATATAAGTATTTTCTTGCTGCATCGAGGATCTAAATTAAATTTGGATATTCTAGTATCTTCTAAAATTTGAAGAACTGATATTGTTATCTTTACTGACAGTAAGGTAGAGTTTTCATTTTTGTGGAAGTCACATGTTTTAAGGAATATACTGAATAAAGTTCATGGAATTCAGAAATCTTTAGATGAATTAGTTAACTGCCTTAGTTAATGTGCTACGAGAGATTTTGGGTGTGTATAGATACCCATCTAGAAGCCTCACTTGTCAAGAGGGGAAGTTAACAGGTCCCGGAAGCATGCATTTGGCATACCACAGTGTAATATTGCTACTGATTCCAAGGGCAGGAATCAGTATTTGTTCATTAGGATTACTCAAGTTGGACCGTACTCTGTTTGCTGACTTTTTTTCTGTTTAAAAAGTATTATATTTCTTTATGAAGCTTACATCCTCCCTTCTCTTAATGAAGTTATCATTCTAGTATTTCCTAAGTGTTTTATATTTGTAAGTGACATTAAGTAATGTGTATTCTGCTGTTTCTGACTGGCACTTCACACATAGCCCTTTCACTCTCATCTCAGAAATGTAACAATATTGTTCACTATATTTTCATTGTCAGTGTAGATGAAAGTCATTCCTAGCAAAATCTGCCATGGAGCTGGCAGTCAGAGAACAGCTGACATCAAGCACAAGTCCTTATCTGTCAGGGCTATGACATGGTACTGATTGAAAAAATTTAAGGTATTGCATCTCTAGTGGATAAATGACGGATCTGCCAGTTATGGTAGAATATTACTTTAGATTGCCCCCAGTGTTAGATCAGATGTGTTTAGTAGGGTGAAAGTTCTTAAAGATGGAGTATTTTACTTTTGATTATGGCTTGCACTGGTCTAAACTGGACATGTTGATCAAACTAGGGATATAGGGGGAAAAGGAAGAATTTTTAGTCTGAAAGCGAAAAAAAAATGTCACTTTATCTCAGATTCTGGAATAATAGACAATCTTTTAGATATACAGAACATTAAGAAAGTTTTATGTTTACTAGCAACTTGTTTTTCAAAAAACCTTTAAGACAATTGCCTAAACAGAATCTTCATATCTATGGGACATGGCCTTGGTAGCCACTGTCATAGAGTAATTCTGGTTTTGTAGTACTTCCCTGTGCTTTAGTGGCAGTGAAGAGAAAGACAGGCAGAAGAGTCAGGTGTAGATATAAAGATTTTGAGGAGATGATACAGGGAGTGTGCCATGTCTGGGTTGAAAAGGCATTCAGTAGATGGACAGCAAAAGCAGCCACTTTTTGTCTCTGAAAGTGTTTGGTGGGATGTATCTTATAAGTAATTTTCTCCTGTTGGGGAAGGGATGCCAGAGGCTGAGTTGGAAGAGCAATGAAAAAAGAAACATGAAAAAAGCACAAGTAAAAAAAAATGTTTCTCCTTTCTAGGAGAAATACTGCCCAAGACTTGGAGAAACCCACATATAATTGTCACCTTGTCTGAAACAGTAAGGTTAGTCTAGCGAGGCAGAACCTGGGTGTAGCCTGGGAGCAAGTTCTGTGGCCTGCCCCTACAGTTACCTCCTGTTGCTGGCCCTGGCATTGGGGAAAGACTTCTGAGACAACTTTCTGAGAAGTGACTTTTGAGCGTGGTGTGAAGTCAAACACTGTTCTCACCAGGCTGAGAAGAGAGGTGTGGTGGGTTAACCTTGGCTGAGTGCCAGGTGCCCACCAAGCCACTCTATCACCCACCTTTTCCTTCCCCTCCTCAGCAGAGCAAAAAGAAAGGGGAGGAAAATAAGATGAGAAACAAAAAGTAGTTTAATAATAA
>JAVSBS010010911.1:137740-176592 GCA_033124195.1 Coracias cyanogaster
AAAAGCTAAGGGAAACAAGGAAGAGGAGGGGCATTTGCTATTTTTATGTTTGTCTTCTGGGTCAACCGTTAGGCATACTGAAGCCCTACTTCCTAGGAAGTAAATGGACATCAACTGCTGATGAGAAGTAGAAAATAGGTCTTTTGTTTTATTTTGCTACTGCGTGCAGCCTTTACTTTTTGCTTTATTAAACTGCCATTGTTTTGACCCACAAGTTCTTTTACATCTTGTTTTCTGCCTCCCATCCTGCTCAGGAGAAGAATGATAGAGCAACTTGGTGGGCATCTGGTGTCCAGACAGGCCACCACAGAAGTACTTTATAAAAATCTGCTATGCTTTCAAGGACAGTCTAGCTTCCAAGAATCAGAAACACTCATAAGAATTTTCATCACACAACAATTATCCTGAGATGCTAGGCAAGGGTTTGAAGTGGGTGTTAAAACTGTTCAAAATCCAGGGATAAGGCTTACACAGGAGTATTTATTCTCTCTCATACACAAAAAGACATATGCTGATTTTACTAATTGTCCTTCTTAGCCTACACAAACACCTTGGAGTTCAGGCTTTGAGAAGCTGTTATTCTGTATTACTTTGTTTTGTAGGCAAGTAGGTAGAAATGAAAAGCAGAGGCTTTATTACTTTTACTAGGAGCACAGAGACAGCAAGGAGCAGCATAGGATTATTTCTACCAGAAAACAAGATGGAAACATGCAAGGAATCATGACTCACAGACTGGCACTGACTTGATGTCAGAGCTAAGAAAAAAAAATTAGTCTGACCTGAGATGTGTTCTGTTCCTGCTGAAAGCAGAGATCTTGGTTTTTATTGTTGTTCTGCTTTTCCAAAGGAAACAACTATTCTCAGTCTGAGAGCACCATTTTCCACTCTGATACTGGAATGGAGATAGAAGCTAAAGTTACCCTTGCAACATCACTCAGAAGAAAAATCACAGTGTCTAAAGTGAGGGCATCCACATCAGCAGTAGGGTTCTTCTCCCTGTAGTAGAGTGACCATTCTCAGTGTGCATTGTCTGGCCACCACAAAACTGAGGTCTCATGACCCTCTATGTAGGGTGTAAACCAGAACAAGATTTGTCTCATATTTTAATGTCAAACAGAAAGAGGAGAGAAAGGAAATGTCCACACTTCCGTCGGGATGAAAAGATGCAGCTCTGCTGTGATGTATAAGGATGTTGTCCAGGAAAATTGATAAGTGGGAGTCTTTGAGACCTTAAAGGTATATAGACTTGTGGTGGGTTAACCTTGGCTGAGGGCCAGGTGCCCACCAAGCCTCTCTATCACCCCCCCTTTCCTTCCCCTCCTTAGCAGAGCAAAAAAACGAAAGGGGGGGAAAATAGGATGAGAAACAAAAAGTAGTTTAATAATAATAATAATAGAAGCAAAGCCAAGCAAATCCGCCCGCGGAAGCAAAGGAAAACAAAGTTATTCTCTACTTCCCATCAGTAGGCGATGTTTGGCCACTCCCTGGGAAGCAGGGCTCCAAGACACGTAGCGGTTGCTCTGGAGGACAACGGATACCCCCCCGCCTCCTCCTCCTTTTCCCTAGCTTTATAGCTGAGCTGATATCCTATGGTATGGAATATCCCTTTGGTCAGTTCAGGTCAGCTGTCCTGGCTGTGTCCCCTCCCTAGATCTTGCCCACCCCATCCCACTGCGGGGTGAATGTTAGGAAGAGCCTTGGTGCTGTGCGAGCACTGCTCAGCAGTACTCACAGCACGGGTGTGTTATCAACACCCTTCTAGCTCCCAGCATAAAACCACCGCTGCTATGCGGAAAACCAGCTCAGCCAGACCCACTACAAGAGGTAATGAACTGTGCTGGTAAAATGGGTGAGAGGAAAGGGGTGACCCATTCAAGGGCCAGAACAGCATGGGGCCTTGTCCTGACCCAATGTAGGGGAGGTTTTGATCAGATCCTAAGAGTGAGATTAAGACACAGATGAGGTCAAATGCTGTAAGCCCAAAAACAACTTTATTCTCAACAACGCAAACTGAAACCAATAGTGATAGGACAGAGCAGAAGAGAGAAGTCAGAAATCAAGCAAGAGTTCAGGATAGAGATGCAAGAATAGTCACCACAACGGATCCATGCTGTCCTGGGAGTCCAAACCCTCTGGTTCTCCGATGGTGAGTGATTGCAGAGGGGCTCATCTTGGCAGTTCTTTTATCCATCTGTGTCTTCCATGGCAATGGCGCATTTCCGCACTCCTGCTCAATGTTGCTAACACCTGCAGGATGTTTGTCTCAGTGGTTTGCTGTCAGCAGGCTGTTTTCATGGGGCCGGTGGTCATTGTGGTTGTGCCATTCCAAGAAGTTGTTCCTGCCACATTCAGATGAAAGTTCTGCTTAGACGAGCGATCCTTGAGACAAACATTCCAGTCCATGGCCCGGTCCTTCACAGGCCTAGGTAAACAGGTAGGGGCATTTTGGGTGAGGGATGGCATTTGTAGGTTGGATGAAGAGACAGAGATGTGAGGATTTTATAAGCCTGGGTCTTCCAATAATTTCTGAAAAGTGTTTTTGTGTTGGAATTTATCTTTATTTTTCCATTTGATGTACACAGGTCTGGTTTTATATTAAGAGAGGAATTTCCATGTATCCTCATTTCTGAAAACTAGCTCAAATATAAGTTTCCAAGCACTTTTGTACTGTCTGGTTTGACTGATGCTACTTTTCCATTGGAGTAATCAATATTATGTCAAATAATGCTCACATTAGTACTTTACTCTTAATTTTAGTAATGTCAGGGTGTAGTTACAATTTATGCATCTTCTCAACATTAAACACATTATGTGTGCATGTGTGAACATATTGATTAAACTCCCTTCAGTAGACAGTAGCTGATGGTTCCTAGAGAGAATACAGAAATAAAAATATCACAACTAAACTGTATGTATACAGTAACACCACGGTGTCACTTGTCTATTAATTGTTTCTTTCATCCCTCATTTCTTAGTAATGTGTTTTTCCAGCTTTTACCCTTGATTGACTGGACTGACCTTGATTCTGTTTAGGAAGAGGATGGAAATTGCAAATGCTCAGTATCAGGTAGCAAGAGCACCTATATCAAAATACTTGTAGTGCATGCATGAAGCATATGAGATCTTTCAGAATAATAAGGTAGTTTAATAATATGGCTGGTAAGATAAAATAGTCACTTTGGGTAAAACAATGTATATCAATATGTCATTGCATAATTTTGCAAGTCCTTTTTAGATATTCAGGGATATTTCTAAATAATCTTGATTATTCTATCATATATTTTGCACATTTGGAACTTGTATTATGCATTTTCTTGCATATTGAGAAACAGCTTTGTTGTTATGCCAGGTAACCTATATATGACCCCCTCCCCCATCAATTATTAACGTTGTGCTAATTTAAAGAAATATTATGCGTTACAGTTTTGCTATTTATACAACACCTGAAAGCACATTTACATTGCTCCATTTCAAAAGAAACTCACTGCTCTATGAAATACTTGAGGTTGACTCCAGTCCAGTCAGGGCTCACATCATTAAATAAATATCAAAGCAAACAACTGAGTTTTGTCTTTGATTGGGGAACTTCAAGGAATAAATATGCCAGTATACTGTTGTCCTGCCATAACTTTACCATGATTGCTTATATGCTTATGAAATGAAACAGTCTATTAGTACAAAGTAAATGTTAAAAATGCAACCCAATATTTATCTCAATCGTTAGCGAAGCTGTTTCTTTTCCAAACTAAACATGTTTACCATTGTATCTGCCTGCTGTGACTAATAAAGCTTGATAGTACATTTGCTAGAAGTACTTCAGAAGTTTTCCATGGATATTGGCTTTACAACCTCCTACGTACAAAACAGCCATAACATAAGCTACCTGTAAAAAAGGAATCAAGAAGTTATTTGTCAGCAATTGCATTCTAGCAATCTGAATACTACTAAGCTTTTCAAGAGGCAAGTTTGCATGTATTTATTGCAAGAAAAAATTGTATTTTATTTCCATTACAAACAATAAAAAGTAACCCAATGGCCTACTTTTTAAGCTGCATAGTAATTAATCTTACTCAGTTTTGCTGGCACTTTAATACAAGTATGGGAGAATTAAACTGGTATTGTTGTACTAATGACATGCAAATGTTCACTGAAGTTTGGGACTAATATGCTACTTTATGTTCCACTGTTAAGGACATCTCCTGAAATTTGGAATGCATAAGATAGTTCCAAAATGGCTTCCACAATGCCTTTTATATCTGAATAACGTAGTTGCCCTTTAATGCCTTGTTTTGCTTTGCTGATTAGAAAAGCTCCTGATTCGTTGGTTTGTCATGCTCATTGAGAAGCTGGGGAAAATATTCACATTATGCACTCAAATTTTTAAGAAGAATGTGAAAGTTGCCATAGGAAGGATGGAAAACATACTGTTTCATAAAAGCAAAGAGATCTGAAACAGGAAAACTGAGTAAAAAGGGAGAACTGGGAGCCTCAGGAGTGTCAGAGTTTTTTCTTGGCTTTGCCGGAAGCTGCTTTGACAGGTTCAGATGTTGATTACGACCTTGGTCAGAACTGTGAAGTCACCTTTTTTGTAGGATTTTGACTTAAAGTACATGTTTATAAAGTAAAAAAAATAAAGTATTTTGGACAGTCTGAATAAAAATCACTTACCTTCTCAAAGTTCTGTTTGCATAGTTTTACTGTTACTATAAACTTAGCAGTTAATTTTATTGCTACAAACATTATCTTTAGCAGTCTTGTAGAATGGTTGAATATATTAGATTGTTCTGAATCTGATTTTTCACTAAGAAAGTAGCACTCCAAAAGTAGAAGAAATAGGGAAAACTACTATGGTTCAGACAGCTTTATAAGTCAATTGCAACAGTTCTAACAGCAGCTGCTGAGAAACTTCTTTGAATCTTTTGATACAATATCCTGACATTAGAAAATCTGTCACTGTGATATATCTTGAAGCATGGAATAAAATATAGTACAGGCTGCTTGCATGGTATGAAAAGTTTCGGTTTTATGACTATACTGCTATTCAGCCTTTCATCTGTAGTGCAGATCAACATTTCTGAATTTATTACATACATCTGTCTGAACTCTTGCTGCTCAGTAGGGAAAAACAACAGCTTAACATAGGAAACTGGAACTCCACTTCTGGCAGGTTTTATTCCAAGTAATAAGAAAATATAACAATTTTGTCTGAGATGAATGAGCTAAACCAAAATGAAGTAAAACCACCCTTCTATAAAATTAACAGTAAAGTTCTTTTTTCACCTCCCTGGAAATAGTTTGAGTTTGCATTATTTTGATTCTCATCTCCATGATCTTACTTTCAATTACTTGCCCGTGAATGTCTGAAAATCATCTGAAAAGCTAGCATTGCCATCTTCTATTATTCAGTTGCTCTTGGTAAGCTACCAGGATTAAGGAAAGCATAAATTAGGTAATTATAGTTAAAAGTGGAATTTTCTGCTTTAGTTTATTTTCCAAATGTCTATGTATTTATGTGAGGTTGGTTAAAATACCCTAGATAGTTCATCATCTACATGGACAAAAAAGGAAGCGGTGTGAAGGATAAAGATGTTGTATATAAACAAAAGCATAAAGTTGTTCTTTCATCAACTTAATAAGGATATTGGATAGGAATAAGATGGCAGAGGTGCAGGAGGAGGACAAATGGGGAGATGAGCCAGAAGTGACAACTGAACAACAAGGAGTGAAAACAAGCAGGTTCTGAAGCAGAGTCTGCTGAATCACTTGATTCAAGAGATGCCTTTTCACCTAGATCTTTTCCTTCTGCTGTTGTACTGGCTTCACGTCTTAATGGAAAGCAGAGTGTGTTCTTGATAAAATATGACTCCAGAACTCTCTTTCTTCCACAGCTTGTATAAATGGTAAAAAGGACAGAGACAGAGCATCATATAAATCTCTAAGAAGGGAGGCAATTTGTATAGCAGGGACCTGTGCTTCAGGTTGCCTCTGTTCAGTCCATCATGACAGTATTTATCAATGCTAGATTTTTCCTATTAAAGAAAATGTTTTTCTGCCTGCCGCTCCTTGCACAAAGATGTGATGCCAACCATCTGGTATGAGAGTCTCCATACAGCACATTTCTTCAGAGTCCATTTGTAGTCCTCTTTTTGAAGGTTTTCCTTTTCATTTCTTACATCTGATCTCTAACAACACATCTCTATATTTATTTTATTATTTCTTGCTGTGTATTCAGTACCTTAACTGAAATGGTTCTTCTTATTCCCCTCCTTTCACTGAATATTCTGGTTTTGACAACAGTATAGCAAATCTGTGTCTTATCTTTTCTTCTGGATCACCCTAAGTCTTCTTTCTCCATCAAGACAGATGAATCTACCACGCCTTCCTTGCAGGTCCAGTTTTCTCTTCCCTGTCCTTGTATAACATCTCTCTTCTTCACATACAACATACAGATTATATCCAGGTAATGAATCTTATTGATTATTGAGCAATAACACTACTGCTGCCACCTGAACTGTCATGGAGATTTGTTTTCTCCCTAATTACAACCTGGTTTTTTTAGATCTAAAAGATAATTCTTGTTTGAAATATTACTTCCATACTTATCTCTCTCTTCTGGTACTCACATTACACTTTGCAAAGTCCACCTGTCATGTCTTTCCACATCAAATTCAGAAGTCATCATGGTCAGGACTCTGTAATTTAATTCTATTTTCTCTTTCCAGTGTTCATCTAAACTCAGTCTTTCGTCATTATCCATCTGAAACACTGAAAAACCATTTCCATTTTTAAGTTTCCCATTAAACTCTGTCTCTTTCACATTCTGTAACAACATATTATAAAATAATTATAAATCTGACATTCAGTATTTAGATGAGGATTTCTGTGAACTAAAACAAGACATAGTTATATATTCATTACATGCAGAAATACTGTGACTTAAATATGTGTGAAAAGAAGATATTAGACTGTGTGTAAAATCCCACTGGTGGTATGTTTAAATACCTTTTATATTTTTGATTTAAGCATTGCCTATGAATCCTGTGAGACTGTTTTCTAATGTTTTTATTTCCCTCTAAAACAGAACAAATTCAAGGTTTGTTTTCTTTCTTCAGAAATACAAAAGTAGACTAAGAAATTGCTATTTGCATCTTTATTTTGAATGTGAACGTTTATTCATTTTTGCATGCATCATCTTTTCAATTATTTTCACAAAGACTAGCTAGTAATCTAATGCAGAAGATGTCCAGCGTTGTTTAATTCACATTTTTGCAGTCAGCTTACAAAAGACAGTGCTCTCAGCCTATAAGAAGAACTCAAAAATGTTAAGTGCTGAACATGTAGAAAGTATAATCCCAGGAGCCTAGATACGTTCCCACTAGGAAAAGGTGACCCTTTTGGCAGTTTAAATAGTGATTATTGAATTTGTGTCCTGCATAATTTCCTTCCATTATTTTTGAAAGAACAGATAAAATATACCCTTGTCTTATCGCTTTATTGCATTTTTCTATTTGTTGATGCAAGGAGATCCAGATGAATTTATATGGACATCATCAGACTTGAACAGGGTTAATCTACTTAGGCTCAGGTGAGTTCATTTTAGTCTTGATTCACTTCATTGCACATCTATAATGGTTATTAACAAGCTTAAGGACCTTTGGGAGCTTATGGATAACAATGCAGCACCATGGAAGGTGCAAAATCATTATCCTCATAAGGCTGGTGTAATAATTTGCAGTCACATACAGTTTCCGTACTAATCCTTGAGGTTGGGATAGGTCACTAGGTCTGTAAACCTTTCATCAACTTTATACATTTTTTGCTCTTGCTCTTTAATTAATGAATATATAGTAACATAAAAGTAGATGTAAAGAGTTTAACATATAAGTTTTTTCATGCATCACTGGCAAATTTTACTGCCTGTATGTGTATATTAATTTTAAATACAAGCCTTGTGATGATATTTTTTAATGCTATCATATTTATTCATGATCTCATTATAATTGATGTATAATATCTAAGAATGTGAAAAAGCTCCACTGACATTGTTAAAATTATTTATAATTTTAGATCATATTTCAGTATGTTTATTTAGTTCAAACTTTTAAATGTGTTTAGATAATAACAGGTGTCAGAATAATTCTACATGTAAAACAGATGGTTACTCTGTAAAAATTATTTAAAAACGTAACTCCTAATGCTGAAAATTAATCTATATATTATTTTATAATAAGTTGTGATTATCTAACATTGAAAACAATTTTGTAGTCAATACCATGTTTCTGCATGTTTTTTCAAATAACAGGTCATGGTAAGAAGATATTGTACACTTTCTAAAACAGCTGAGGTCCTGTAAGGTTGAAATTCAGGTGAATTTTAATCTCTTTATCTGTCATACAAACAGCAAAATCCGTTTTAGGTACTTCCATAAAGTTAAATTTTGTAATGAATACTTATTTTTTTCCAGATTTTTATATTCTCTTCCTCTAAATAAGCATGTGCAATTCCTTTTAGCCTGAGCAGGAGTTGCATGAAACATGAATTAGTAGAATAATCTGCTCACATATTTTGTGGTCACCAGCTTCTGGAAGACAAAGAAGTTTTACGCGATATACATTTCTACTATTTTTGTCATTTTAGCAAATTTTAACACATTGGACCCGTTATTCAATCTGAAACAACATGCTGTAGGGGAGGTAGCATCTGACAGTATATCTAAAGCACTTAAAATGTTGATAAGGGAACTATTCAGAGCTACATAGGAAGTTAAATCACAACTTGAGCAAACCTCCTAGGACTTGAAGGCCCATGGCCCACTCCATTTCAGAAGAAATGAGTGTAGGCCACTCATTTCTTCATTACTCAGGGAGTGGAAGAGGTCAGAGTAGTTGCACTTCACATCTTTTATGGTGCAGTCTAGTAGTTAGAAATTTGTCAAGGAAGACCAGAATCAGTGTCCTACTCTGGCAAAGTAGCTCAAAGAAACTGTTTCATATTGTGCTTCTCTGGCAAGCATCTTTTTGCTCCTTCTAGGATGCATATTAATTAGGAAAGATGTAGACAGATGTGTTAGTCTTCTTTTGAGGTGGTATACTAAAGTAACAAAAAAGTCAGGGGTCAGAAAGGGAATATGCAAGAGAGGAGAATCATGCAGCAGTAATTAGGAGATGCGGGAAAGAGAGGAGGGGAAATAGTGAGGTTCCTAAATTTTGGTGCTGGCTCTTAAAACTGAATTTTATGTCAGATAAAGTATGCTATATCAAAGAGAATACAGGCATTTCTCAGAAGGTTTCCAGAACCTTATAAAGTGCTACTAGGAGGCCACAGAAATTTCAGCTAGAGAAAGCCACAGAGCTTTTGATGGAGATAATCAGGGATTAGAGCCTCTGCCCTCTCGTGTGATTGGGCCTATTCAAGGTTTCTATCCAAAATGAAGATATTCCCCATCATAATTTTTAGTCAAAGGGACACACCAACATTTTCCGGTGATATGACCTGATGCATATGCAGTGTTCTACCAGATAATCAGACATGATTTTGTTATATGAAGGTATATACCTGAATTTTGGATGATCAGATATGCAGTTAGGAAGGAAGGTACAAGACTGAAGGCTGTCATTGAGCAAGAGTGTTTAGGTGTCATTTCCAACTCAGTCTTTCATTGAGTACAACCCTTCATAATTATTTCTGTGCTAATACACTTTTTAGACTGCTTGGCAGCTACTAGACAATCTGAACTAAGACAAAGTTTTCCATCTTATTTTCAAAAAGGAAGCCAACAATTTCTGGTGAAGAAACAGTAACATCCTGCCTTTGGGGGCTGGTGTGTGTAGCATAATCTATTGTTTCACTGGAAATTAGAAAGCGTGGGTATCTCTCCTGGCTACACTCCAGTGGAATGTGTTAGTTTGGACAAATCACTTAGCTTCCGTGTGCTTCACTTACTCCATCTGTAAAATGGAGATAATTATGGTATATGCCTCTCAAGGATGTTACAGTACTTAATTAGTGAATTTTTAATTCCTTAGAGGTCTTCAGAGGAAAGATATTCTATGTTAAATAGGTCTAAAGCATATTCAAATAATTTAAAAATTATTATAATAATTCCCTATTTAAAACTTCTTTTTTTTCTTTGAAGTTATCAAACTTTGGGAATAAGAACTTCTTAAGAATGCATGAAAAAGTATTTTTACCTGTGTCTCAAATGCTTGTTGGTCAGCTAGGTACTTGAAAGGATTTCTTCATTCATTGTAGCAAAGAGAAGGCTAAGTAAGGTTATAATTGCTTATATCTTCCAATATGTTCTTGAAAAATATTAGAGAGGGAGGAAAATGACTAATGCCAAAAAACAATGCTTGCACAATAACCAAAGGCTATGAACTATCCATGAATTAATGTATATCAGAAATTGAAAGCAAGTTTCTTAACACAATCAAGTTCTAGAACCAATGGGATTTGAAGCAATGTTAGCAAAAATCTTCACAGAAAAAAATTTAGATTTTTATCAGACAGTGACTGAAAAATGTTGTACATTGCAGTGGCTGAACTAATAGGAGGCCGTACCCTTAGAAAGTACAGGTTACTATAAGCTGCGTAATCTTTGCAGTACCTAGCAAATATAAACGTTATATTGTGTCATGGTCACAGAGGCAGAGCAGCAGCCCCTAGACAGGCTAGTCATATCTCTGTTATGTGCATGGAGCCTGTATCAAGTCATTCTGTCAGATTTGATATACAGTAAGGAAATAGTGCCACATGAAGGAAGTTGTTCATACTGCTCTGTGATATTCAGAAAAAGATGATCATATATTTCATCAGCTATAAGTTCCTCATGATATTCACTTTCTGCCCAAGACACATGTAACATGGCAGCTTTTAATTTCAGAACTGAGCAAATGAAGGATTCAACTGCCTTTTTCAACTACTGAAGTAATAATTAATCTGTGCAATATAGAGTGTAGTTAGAATAACAGCCCATACAGCCATACGTTGACATGAGTAGAATTAAATCTCCCTCAGCACTCTCAGTAGCTCATTTGTGGCATTGGTTTTAGATCCAACCTGGTTTTAGGCTAAGCGGATGTAAGAAATAGCTAATAATGTTGCTAAACTGCAAGAAACTAAATTTCTCTTTTGCTTTTCTTCAAAAAATAAATGAGATAGTTAAAGGTAGATCTAATTCTCATCTTTGATGCAACATCATATACTTAATTAGTGAAAAAAAAGATTCTCAAATGTCGATTAAAATATAAGAAAGAAACTCACTGAAACATTCTGTAATAAGTGCTTTAAATACAACAAAATATTGTAAATGATTTTGTGTACATTTGCCTTTTGGTTGAGAACAACACTGCAGCTTGGAAGCAAATTACCTGGCCAAACTATTATTCAGATTCATTTGGATTGTAGAGCAGTTTCACTTATTCATTGTAACTTGATATGTGATTTTACATATAAATAAACACATACACATATACAAGTATTTATATATGAAAACATGTCCTGAATTCTTTAAGGTAGAACCACCTGGAATTTTTCTGAATTAAAAAAAGGTTTAAAGTTTTGTTCTCACTTCAGTGATGTATTCAGAAACTGCAATTTAGACAAAAACATGCAGTCATACAAAGATGTTCAAGATTATCATTGGCTGGAAAATTCTGTAAAGTGGATGATAGAAGTAAATTACTTGTGAGTGGTAAACGAGCACATATTCAACTGGTGCATACCAGGAGGCTGATTTGCAGTAGCCTTATGAACACTAAGGACATTCCAGGGAACTGGAAGAAAGATAATACCACGCCAGTGCTTAAAAAGACTACGTGAGCCAACCCACATAATTATAGGTCTTTCAGTATGACATTGATCCCAGGCAAAATAATAGAGTAAGTGATACAGAACTATGTTACCAAAGAATTAAAGGAGAAAAATGGAATGAACGCCAGTCAACGGAAGCATGTGGAAAGTAGATTCTGTCAAAATAACTTTCTTTTGTGTGAAATTACCTCTTTCTGTGCAAAATGGAATTGCATTGATATACGGTATCTATAAGGTACCTGTAAGACATGACATGTCTTACAAACGTGTATATATGACATGTATATTGTTATATATATCATTTTGGTTAAAAAAAATAGGGATTCAGAATTAACATGGTACACAGTGAGAGAGGTTATATTACAGGTCCTGACATGCAAAGGACTGAATCTGTGAGGTTTGAGCTAAGTCTTGCAGGGATTTTTTTCATTGTGCTAATCTATTTAATACTTTGTGTTCTGTGACCAGAAACAAAAGTATTGAGAATTGCTGGATTTCCACTATTTTCAATGGCAAGATAGCTAATGAACAGGGTAGGTTACTGCAGCAGAATAATCTGTTTATCTTGGTTATGTGAGTGCAAGCAAATAACGGGATTTACTGTGGTCAGCTCAAGAGTAGAGCACCAAGGACCAATTATATGTGAAAGGGAGATATATTTGGTTGCTTTCATCACATTCAGAGTGCAAGGAACAATGGGGTTGGTTTTTTTTTCCAGACGTTTACAAGGAATAGGCTGAGGAGAGACATGAGAAGCAGCAAAACTACACTCACTGACTACCAGAAGCCAGCCCAGGAGATGGTGTTGCAGCCTGCATACTTTTCTACAGCCATAACCTCCTGGCAATCTCTCCTATTCCAATCCTCCATGACAGGGCTCTTCAAGTGATATTTTATCACTCGCAGCCTTGTATCATGGCCTCCCTGCTTTGGCCTCCAGAAGTCCTAGGGCTGTTGTGCTCCTTCTCCCCTTAAAGTGTCCCATAACAGACATTTTGTAATTTCCTGTGAAGCAAGGAGCAGAAGTGAGTTGCTCAGGAGATACCCGTGTATTGCACACTCTGAAGATGATAACTACATTCAAAACTGAGAAAGCTTGAGTTCTGTAAGGCTCTACAGACAAAACACAAAAGATTGCACAATGCCTGTACACTAAGTATGTAGCATGGGTCTTGGTATGACTCTGAGTTAGCCAAGTAAATTCCTTATAGTGTCCAGGGAGAGTTAGGTCCCTTACTGTGGGATCTGGAAGAAACAGAATACTAAGTTATCTGCGTGTGAAACACAAAAATACCTGAAAAACAGTACTGCACAAATAATTACTGTGGGTAGCACTCTCCTTTAGTTTCCTTGTTAATCTCTATTTGAATATTTCAATTTTCTGTGGCTGCAGGCAGTGTAAGAGTATGTCACAGACTGCATGCAGCTGCTGAGTTAGAGAAAATGCAACTTTGACTTTTTTAATTGTTAAGTAAGATAATATTAGAGGAAAATTGAGCCTTACCTCATAACTTCTTGGCCTATTCCACAAAGCACACAGACAATTGTGAAGGAAAGAACAAGTTACTAGTTTTTAGAGGAAGCTGGTGCTGCTGCTGTTTTCAATTAGTGAGATAAAATGTAAAATTTAGAAAATATAAAATTTAGGTTCAGATTTGCTTGGGCATATGGACCAGATTCTCAACTGATGTAAAGTAACATAATTTTCTATACTACAGTTGAATTACTTTCTTTCATATCAGCTGAGAATCTGTCAGGTATTTATTTTCACTTCCGGTATGGCATAGAACTACTCTGAGAGACTTCTCTCTTTTCTCATTCAACCATAAGCCAACAACCAGACTACAAACGTTTGGTGATAAATTTTTCTTACCACTGGAATTTGGACTAGTTACAAATATAATTTAGTTGGTTATTTTACAGCTCAGCAGATTTGCTGGGTACTTACTAAGGGCAAAAATGTTTAGCTTAGATAGTGACACCAACAGCATTGTCATCTGGCAAACACTGTAGCATATATATACAGTACTTAGGAGAATTATATTTGGTAAATAAAAAAGAAGTGCAAGTGTAGAATATGTCGAACGTAGTATAAGCTGGTATTTTAAACACTCACAGATGGTGATGTACTAGCTGCTTATTGACAGAAATATCAGCTTTAGAAAGGGCTTTGACAGGTCTCATCATACAATGATTAATTACTGTGAGGCACTCCAATTTCCTCCCTTGTTCAGCTCATGGCTCAGGGTAAAATCTGTTGCTCTTATTACACTCTAGAACACAGGAAATATCTGTATCCAACGACCAATCAAAAGTCCAAAAGTCAGTCAAATAAGACCCACAGTCAATGCTGGAAAGGTTTTTCCTTAAGGGATCAAGGAAGGAAGGAAGTTAATGTGGCTTTGCTCTCCATGTGTTAATTTATTTTAAATGACCTTTGGGTAGGAGAGATGAATAGATTTTCTGAGGAGAGCAGGTGAGTGCTAGTCAGGTTGGTTCTCAAATTATATATAAAAAGATATATGTGAAAAAAGAATAACTGTGAGAGGAAGCAAAGGATATTAGTGCGCATGTTTAATTTGTATACACTTTCCACCAAAAAGAGAACAAGAAGGACAATAATGGAACCAAACAGGACCCACTTATTTTCCTGAGACTGTTCTTAAAGAAGAGACACTGCCTATTTGAAGGACTGCACCTATGCTCCCAGTGCTGAATACACAGCAATATTGGATGTAATACTGGTCACTGGCATTTCCTAGAAATGGGCAAGGTTCAGTCTTGCCTGATCAGCATTAGGGAAAATATTCAGCAAATAGCTGTTGTCACAAAGAGATACAGCGGTTTTTAATAATGCAGAGGAGATGCTACATTGCCAGATACCGAATACATTTAATGTCTAAGAGTTCTTCTTTGCGTGTCCTGAAACAATAGGAAGCATGTATGAGGGGTGAGCTGTCTTACAGTGCAGAATTCTGTTTAAGATTTTCAGGCTAGCTCCAGATGAGGTGGTAGATCTGCACATCTGTACAATGCTGAACAGAAATTATACTCTGGGTCCTGGAAGCAATGCAGGCACATCATTGCTGCGCTACATTATGCTTTGGCTAGTGTAGTCGTGCTGACGTGGCTATGTTGCTTCCAGTCTTAGCCTTATCCTGAGCCAACTTAGATCTCTCTGCTGTATAGTGAGAACTTATCTACAGTCTTTGTCTTTACCATAATCTAGAAATGTTGGCAATTCAAATATACCATCTGTTGTATCTGCAAAATAGGATGGGATCTCTCAGGGATATGTCCAGCTGTAACTAGCAAATTGTACTCTGAGGTGGACATCCTCTTTATTTTTCCTGCCCTTCCTTGTATCAGAGATGGACCATAACTAGATGTAGGACAATAGGTCACCCAAAACTGTACTTCAAGTTACCAAAGACAAACTGCTTTCTTTGGTTCCTGGTGGCTGTGGTTTGCCACAGCCACCTGTGATTGAGGATTGGGCTGATGTTCTGATGAGGGTTAAGCCTGATTTAGATTGTCAGGGATCTAGATGCTGGTGTGTGTGTTTGTATGTATGTGTGCTGGGGGAAAGGTGTTTTCAACTTCCTCTGCAACATAGGATGTGGTTCAGCTTTTGGGAATCATCAGGGCAGCTCTCACTTTGTCAGTTTTCTAACATCAAAGGATACTTTGGCATTATTAATGCCTTGATCTCCTCTTTTCTGTCTGTAGCACAGAGTTTATTCTGAAACTCTGTGGTCTAATTAAAACCTTAGGGTTTGTATGAAACAGTGATATATAAGGGTCATGATAAAAAAAAGGGAGAAGACCACATGATCATTAGTTTTGGTGATTTGGTGATCTTTTCTGGCATTACATTCTACAGGTCTTTGTTTTTTCCCCATGGAACAAAATGAGGTAAGATTATTATAGATATCCGAGAGCTTTAAAACTGTGAGGAAGCCTACCTTTAATTTATTTAAAAACTTGATAACTGTGAGGAGTCTTTAACTTTACCTGGGTGTAGTATGCCTCAGTATACTTCTTCAGCATGCCTTCTGCTTGATTCAATATGCTTTCTGCTTTTTACCCTTGTATCTCATGTTGGTAAAGCAACTGGTGAGAAACATCCTGGTGATTTTGACAGGTTTCTTTAGTGTGAGGTGTTTCAGTGAATGGTTGCAGGGATAGATGTGAGATCTGCATCTTCTCTCACCTAAGTGCTATTCACTGATCAAAGGTGAAACATCTTTAGTTTACTATTGCCTTTTAGAGCCGATTATCATTGTTGAACTGTGAGTGTGATCACATTGCAGCAGTAAAACAGAGACCTGTCTTACTTACCAAGAGCATGGGAACATCCTCCAAAATTGCTTCACCCAAATACACAGTTGATGTAGTTACAAAGAGGGGCTTGCAGGGATGGAAGAGCAGGGAGGCAGATGCTATCGCCAGTACTGCTTTTTGCTTGGCATGACTTATTTCTAACCCATAATAAAGTACACAGCCAGGAGCCACTAAAGAGGAAAAATTAACCTTAGAATGGATGGATAATTTTCACTATTGAAGGGAAGAGATGAAAGAAACTCAACTCTGGATATTTTGCATTTTTCTATAATATAGTGTCTTGGGTGAGAAATATCTTGCTCTTTTAACACTTAGGAACACCATCATCTTACTCAGATTCTGACTTGTCAGGCTTCTCAGAAGTGCAGTAGTGCCCGACACCCTTCCTTTGAACGAGACTAAAGAAAGACTTTTCCCCCTGTCTTCCACAATTCAATAGCTCATACTGAGCATGTCAGGAAGCACTTTAATATACAAAAGGAAACATAATCCTGTGATTCCCAGAGGAATGTTATAAATATGATTCTATAGCTTCTTTGGGGAGAAAATACTATTCCTGGTCAACCTTATCAATGGCATTGGAAAAAAATCAATATTCCTTGGATGGGGGTACAAAGAGGAGTACACGGTGACTTAATACATTCCTAAAGAAGGGTATTTGAAATCTGTTTTTTCCTCAGGTCTAAGAGTGACACTATTTTTCTCTCTTTAAATAAGCTGTGACTGTGCCAAACCATGGTGCAGGTAGTACACTTATTAGGTGATTTGGTCTTTGAAGACAAGGAACTATCAGTAAGCTGTGACCTGTTAACCCATTGGTTAAAAACTTAATATAGAGGAAAGATGAAGAAACAGATAAATGTAATTGAACTGTGATCAAGAAATGCTGGCTAACTTCATATTGTCTGTACTCATTCCTGCTGAAATCATCCAGTCTATTTCAGAAGCATGTATCAAACTAAGGCTCAAGTTTCTACACAAGCAGAAACCCAGTAGCTGTCCACACTGTGCGTCTCTGTGTCCACTCTGGCTGCAATGAGTTTCAGAGCAGACTAAGGGGAAATCTGAAACAATGTACTTTCATGTCTAACTTTATTACATGCACATGTGGGCCAGAAAAAAATGTGCGTCATGACATGCCTGACCCCATAGCCTAACTAGTCACAAAGACCCAATATCACTAAAGTTGGACTAACAAGATATCACCTTACTTGTTGATAAGTGTGATTTGTAGGCTCAGATTCCACTTGTATAGTGCAGTTGCAGGAAGCCTGAACCCCAGGTGAAACACACACAGCACTGGGGTGTCACAGAGCTCTGCTCAGCAGAGAGCAGGGCACAAACTTGCTCTTTGGCCTGGTCTTCTAAAGGCATTGTAGATATTCTTTACAAATCCTTTCACTGCCTGGACAGATTTGTTTGCTTGCATAAGTACCGTACATAGCTAACACACTAGACATCTAAATATACATCTACATTTGTTCACAAGTACATTGAAAAGGTGCATTGAGAATGAAAGTATAGAAACATACTTTAAAGTTGTCAATATGGAAAAGTCACAATAAAAAAGCAAAGAGCAAAAAAATCCCATATGTTTATAATTGATTTCTGAAAATTATTATGGAAACAAAATTAATGCCCATGACTTGAGATGAACACTATTAACAGTGAGAACTCAGGAAGTATCGTAACCTTTCATGAGGCAATATGGAAGTAAAGAAGCTAGCAGGCAGTTAAATGATTTAGGATTGATAGAAAAACCACAGATATTTTTAAAGTTAACATATTTGCTCTTTAATATGTCTTTCATGGTCAAACTTATACTATAGTGTTATAGCCAAAGTACAGATTTTCTCTCTTAGAGGCCTTTGGGTTGCTCATGCTGAAAGCTGATGCATGAGTTTGAGTAATGGCTGCTTAAATATATGCAGTAAGATGGTTAGCATGCCATGATGTGATATGGCATCCTAGTTTAGTATAAATAAAACTCCTTACCTTGAGAATAGTTTTCCTTCCTCGATCAGTTTGCATTCTGTCCATTATTACCCCCCACCTAAACTTGCCTTGGTTTTGTAAAGCATTTGGGGTTCTTTTTCCATTTTTAACATCATTGTTAACAATCTAGATAAAATAGATCTAGTAGATATGTTTAGATAATTGATCTAAAACCTCAACATAAATATGGCAGTAGCATATCTGGTAGTTTTCATCTTCAGGGTCTTCAGAGTTTCTGGATATTCTAGAGTTGCAGCAAACTTTCCCTTTTCATTTAGAGCTATCTATGGCATCTTATTCCCTTTTTCTTCAGCCTTCAGGTAGTGGTGTTTTCTTATCTGGCCTTATTGATATATATATAACTATGAATAAAGAAGAAAAATGATTGACCAAAAGTAATATATTCATGGCAATGATAGAAATGTCACCACTGTATTTACAAGGCAATAAATATATAAAATAACCATACCTCATATTTACTCGATCTGTAGTTAAATATCCATTATATTAACTTTTGTATCTTGATTTTATAATTTTTATGGACTTTAAAAATTATTAATTTATAGTTCTAGTAGTCTTAATGCCTTCATTCTCCATCTGAAAAATTTTTATACCAACATTTGTTCTCAAAGTTGAGATGATACAAAACCAGACCTAAACCATGTTAAATAATGAAAGTAAATCAATATCATTTTGAAGACTGGGAACCACTTGCTGTTTAACTTATCTATCAATAAGCTGATGTTTAATCACTTGCTGTCTAGAGGATTATCATCTCCTTTCTCTTTATAGGCAATAGGCAAAAAAATCTTCTGAGTTGCTGTTTTTCAGTACTTAAAACACAGTGGGCAGCATATCAAAGAAAATTCATTCTGGTAGTGGGATTCTTAGGAACCATTCAACCATATTTTCAAGAAAAATACACAGAGATTACTTTATGTGCTTCTTAGCAGCTGGAAGTAGGTGTTGAGAAGCTCCGTCAAGGTGTTATTATATATTGATAGATAACAGGAAGAAAGATTTGGCTGAAAGCTTTATGATGCCCTTGGAGGGATCCAGGAAAGATATATAACATTTTTGCTTCAGTCCCCGATTCCTTTTTATTACTTACATTGTAGAGGCTACTGAATGACCATTGAACTCAATGTCACACATTCTGTCGAATGGAAGTGCTCATGTCTGTAGCAAAGGAAATAGTTGTGCCTATAAAGCTCCTAAAGAGTTAACATTTTGTCCTATTACATCTGGAACTTCAGACTATACAACTACTGCAGTTTTAAAACAGTGGCTGCTGGAATTATCACATGTGCTTCTTTGGTCTCTCTGCCTTAGCTTCAACCATAATATGAGGTGGGATCAGAACCAGATCCCATCTTTAATAAATGGGAAGAGTAGTCAGAAGAAGGGAAGAGTAAATTACATTGCTTGGTAGCAACAGATTGTTCTTATACATGAGAACAGTCCTCAGAACAGTGGATTTCAAAAATCAGGAGGAACAAGTGATTTTTATTGTACCTCTGCAAGTATGTACAGCTGAAAAGTTACTTTCCATGGATACCATCATTGAGCTACAGTGTGACAGGTTCTCAAACCCAGTGCTATTGCACAGCTTTGCTGCAAATGAAGCAGCATTAAGACTACATGTCTGCATTAGAACTCCAAGGCTTGAAAGGAAAAGCAACATTCACTTTCATGTTGTCTGCAGAGAGTATCAGATTTGGGTAGAAATTGAAAAGCTAGGGATGGTGAAAGAAGAAAATATTTAATATAAAAAAAATGACTCAGAGGGCTGTTGGAAAGAGAAGGAAAGCAAAAGAGAAAAGAAGAAAAAAAGAAGCCTAAAAAGTGAAAGATGTTAACCACATGGCATCTCATCAGGATAATTCATAAATATATAGTAATAAAAGACAGTGGACCTTGGTATATCTTTTCTTTAGTACCCTAAAAAATGCCTGTGCTACTTGGCAACAACCTGTCTACTAAAACAAAACAAAACCAAATCAAGCAACCAAAAAATACAAAGAAACAACCAAACAAAAAAACCCCCTCCTTCTTTTTAAAGAAATATTTAATAGCAACCACTTTTTCAAATCCAGCAAATATGGTTTGAGGGGTGTTATCTGTTCTTTTGTTTTTAAAGAACTTTTTTAAAAAATTATTTCCTGACACATTAAACCCCAAAATGTCAATGTCTGTTAGTCATTAAATGCAAAGGATTTAAGTTTTTCTCTACAGATCAGAAGCCAGTGGCACAAAATAAAGCACAGCCAAAGCCAATTTAGCAATAGCCTATGAACAAAAAGGGAGGCAAAAAGAAGACATAAAGTTTAGCTTGTGGCCTGGTAAGAGCGTTAAAACAATATATTACACTTTGTTGAGGGTAGGCAGAGCTAGTAGACACCCTGTTTCTTCCAGCAGTGATGCAGGATCAAGGTCATGCCCAATTCTAGTCTTCACAGGGGATCTTCAAATATGAACTATCAGAATTTCCTCTTTGATTTAATTTTCACCTTTTTAAGGCTTTCTTACTCCTTGCTGCAACTTCCTTCAACTATCCATCTTACCTACGACATTATTTAATGCCTTCCGTACCAGGACATGATTGAATACATTTTTATCCCTTGTCTGTGGATATAACATGCATCTGTTTTTGATAACATTACTAAGAACTAGGTTTTAGTAAAGTAGAAAATCACAAAGTTTTATATGAAGATGGACATATTATCATATTTGTCCACATTACTGTTTTTTTTGTTCTTTTTGCTGTTCTGCCTGTTGTATGATAAACATGAACAGATAAGTTGTACTGATTTTTGAGCTAACTAGGTAATGTCTCTAATGCATTTTCTTCCCAGATTTATATTTATTTGTGCAATAACAGAAAAGATATTAAGATTTTGTTAAAATATTGATAAGATACTGACTTTTCAAAAATAAACTAGATCATATACATGTGCATGTGATTAAAAAGAAAAAGTTGTTAGCTGAAATGTGTTATTGCTTGAAACCTCTTTTAAACTATGAAGAGATGATAACATCCCTGCGTAGGATTACATGCTTTTAAGAACAAGCCAAAATAATAGTTTTAATAATAATAATAGAGTGAATTTGGTAAAGCTTTCATATGTATTTTTGTTCCTGACACACATTTTTATGTTTTGTTTTTTCAGTCTGTAAATTCCATATGGGAGAATTTCTGTTAAGCATAGCTGTCATGGGAACACCTAGTGAGGATATCATGCTGTATGCAAGGTTTAGCAGCCAGTGGAAATCAGCAGTGACTAGAAGTGAAGACTTCAGAGGACAAGGGGGGTAGTGTTCAAGGGGAGAAGGACTGTTTAGTAAAGGTATCAGCCGAGGCTCTGAGCTGTAGAGGTCTGAGCCAAACAACCATGGAATTTGGGTGACCGAATTTAGAGTTTACACGGAAAGGTAGTGATGCTTTAAAAAAGGAGAATTTGTAAGGTAGAGCTCTAGAAGACATATGTATTTCAGTAGGAAAGATAAGCTTGTATGTCCTTGAAGTATGAAAGGATTTTTGACATGAAATTTTGGGATGTCACCATTAGTCATTCTTATCCCTTAATCTCCCTTTGTAGGGATGGTGACCCACACTCAGGCCCTTTCAAGTATTGTAGGCTTAATCGTGCCCTCTGAACCCTTAAGTTTTAGGAGATTAGCATAACCTTCCCAGTCATGCAAAGGAAAATGGGTGCCCGTATTATATGTGTAAGGAGAGTATGTGGTACTTCTGTATCTCTTTTGTACTAGAGAGTGAGAAATATATGGAGCATTTTCTTTGTTACTCAAAAGAAGTGAGTTAGAATAATAACGCGCAACCTGTGTAACTAAGCTTGTATGTTGGAAAAATACACAGTCGCATGTAAGCAGTGACAGATCCTAATTATTTTCATAGCTAGAAAAAGAGGACCAGAAAACCCCAACTTCTTCCTCAAGATGACAGGGTTCTTGTCTGTCCAAAGGCAAATGACAAAGCCATAGTCATGCCTTGAAGTAATATGGTGTCTGCCCATCCTTCCATACACTATTCCTGAACAGTTAAAGACCTGCTACTGGAAATACTTGTTATCACCAAATATGGCCAAGGAGATTTCACTCCATAGTATTGAATATGAACACAACGCCACTACCTCATTCAACTCAGCATGGCATTTCTGGTACTGAAAATTATTTAAGGAAATTCTATATGGTGCCACGGGCAGCATCTCTTCATGCAACCAACAAAAGAAGTGAAAAGCATATCAGAATTTCATGCATTGCACAAAAGCACAACTAGACCCTCTCTTAGTAAAATGATGGGGAGCAGGCTGATTACCATCTAGGATGTGGCTGATTGGTGAGTTCTCTGAGGTGTGATAGGACATCAGAGTATCAGTGATAATATTACTGTCTTATAAAGCTACTGCATAATGCAACCACTGCAGTGTGCCATAAAGGTTATACTGAAGGGCAACATTATTTTAAAGTCAATCTGGTGCTCTGTGATGAACCAAGAATGTTTCTACGCGAATGGAGTAATGCGAAATTTGGTTGTACTATGCATGCTTCCTGCAAAGTGCATTTAATACACATGCAGGACTACATGTGTTCCTGTATAAAGATGTAAGAAAGATGTGAAGAGACAACTTAAGACACTCTGGTCTGAAGTTCCAAAGACAGGCATTTTACACATTCTATGAACAGGAAGCAGCATAGGTATCATGCTAGTAATACATGCATGGGATGATAAGAAAGCTTGATGAAACCATTGTTGTCTTTGAGATAAAGTTTTAAATAAAGGACTCTAAAAACCTAGGCCACATTCCTTCACAATCATAAGGAATTTTTATTGGCAACTGTAGAAAAAAAGAACAATTGAAAAGAGAAAATAATAATATTTTGACTAGTTTGGGGTTTGGGGTTTTTTTTGATATTTCAATGACAGGTCAGAAAATAATTTTTACAGGGAACTTAGACTGCATTGAATAAGGAAAAATGTACAAATTATATACTCTTATGTGCATATGATGTCACTTACATTGTGTGTAGATCAGAACCCTGGTTACACTAGTTTAGGATCATACTGTATTGAGTTATTACAGCTTGGTCCCCTCCCCCTTTCCAAGTTTACGCCAAGTGAAAACCATTATAAAACAGACATGAATCTAACCCAAGACAGAGACCCCTCCAACCTCAGACTGCAATTTGGAGGCATTATATGCAAGACAATACCTGACTGTAATTCTTCATTCATATCATTTGCTGAGAGATGTTTCTGAAGCTGAATGGTAAACATTCCTTCACTGACCTTTGACAAGTAAGATGTTGGGATACGAGGGGAAAAATAACGAGGCTTTTATTAGAGATACTAGAATTCTTAAAGGTTAAGTGGACTGCTACTTATTTAGGTAAACTAGGAGAGTACACTGATCAGCAATACTGGTGATAATAGAGCTTACAGCACTCAGTTTTTAAGGAAGCAGAGCTTTTCTGGCTAAATGTCAAGTGAAAAGTTGGTACTCAGTAGCTCAGGGATGACATCCTCAATCTGTGCAATAGTTAATAAAAAGCCAGGTGTCTTTGGTAAAAAAGTAGGAAGGAAGGAGGGGGTGAAGGGAAGGGTGACTAATGGAACATAATTGTGTATGGATTTTGGATATGGATTTTGTTCACTCTACTCAGCAACTAGGGGTATTTTCATAGAAGTTTGAAAAATTGTCCTAGCGAACAAATGTCTGCTCCTCAGGATTTAAAAGCAAATGTGACCGTACAAAACCAAATTTGCACAACTGGTGAGACCAATGAAAATCCTATTTCTGTGGAGAAGCAAGATCCTCCATCACCTAGTTTCTTATCTCATCCTCTTTGCTGTAAGAGAAAGATACATAATTATGTGGCTGCTTGTCCATACAGTTGTGCTAAATTATATATCTTTACTTTTAACCTATATAAAAGAGTGTTACTTGTCAGTTATTATAGGCAGGAATGTAGCATCACATCATTAGTAATATAAAAATTAACATTATTTATAATTAATATTATCAGACCCCATTATAAGTCCCTATTATTCAGTTACTTTTAACTTGGCACAGCATCAGTGCTTTCAGTGGAAATTTCTCCATGTTTTATGTGAGCCTCAGGCGAAGATTTTTTACTTTTGCATTTTATTTTAATTTAAACATAGTGGTTTGGCAATACATTATTTTTGTCATGTTTCTTTGAAGAGCAGCCCCCTCCTTTCCAACAGAGACTTGAAATACGGATCAGGGGTGTGGTTTTTTTTTGCTGGCCTCTTCAAAATCTGTTGAAATTTGGCCAAATAATAAACATTTGAAATATATGCTCAGCCAACTTCCTTCATATTAAAAAGCTAAAATTTCAAAAGACTCTTCCTCCCCAAGCATGTGCTATCCTTCCACAGTGTCTACTGCTAGTTGAACCATATGTGGCTTCTTTTGCAGGAGGTGAGTCAATATCCTGGATCTTACCAGTGGTCAGAGATTCTTCCCTTTCACTTGCTGCCTTGTGCAGAGCAGGGGGAAGGTAGGAACCAATGCCAGAATTAAGGTCGAGTTGTCCTGTGTTTCCTGTGTTGTAAGTGGCTTCCTACTACCACTCAAGCAACCTGGAGAAAGAATGACTTCAAAAGGCATCTGGGGAAAGGTTAGGAGAAGAATTCAGTCAACAAGTCTTGTGAGAGGGAATTTGGAGTGTGAATTGGAGCCTCTGTCAAGGTGTTATAATAAGGAAAGACTTCTATTGAGGAGAGGTATGGAAATGTGATGAAGACTCAGTGAGAGAAAAGGACTAAGAAGAGGGAAAATAAATTATGATCGGTCAGAAGGTGATTTGGTTATTAGCAAAACTAAAACCAGGATTAGAACATGTTAGGGAAAGACTGGGTTAAAAATACACTGAATAGAAGTGTAAAAGAAATCAAAGACAATAATGGTTAAACAAGGAGTAAGATGGAAATGGGAAAGAAAGAAATGGGTGACAGATTGGAGCAAGTGCGTTTTGAGTGCACTCAGAAAAAAAGAGAAAATGCAGCACCATCTCCATACCCATCCCTTCTTTTACTTTGTGGCAGATATTAATAAATTGTATATAATGTAACTTGGCTGTAGACAAAACACTTGGTTGTGAATACATCAAATATTTTGCTTCCTTTCAAAAATAAAAACCTACAGGGCTGCAAAGAAATGAAAAAAAAAAAAAGATTACAAGAATGCAATGATGAACATTCATGTGATAGATAACGTTTTCAATATGACATTATCTGAGTGATTGAGTTCATAATTTCCAGCATGGTCTTTAATAAATTGATTAGTTTCTTTTTTTTTTCTTTTGTGTGTGTGTGTGTAAGATTGGCCTGATCTGAGTATGAGTTAGAGCTTTCTGGTTGTAGGCAATTTAAAATTATTGAAATTACAATTTCAATGCAAGTTTTCTGTTGTATGTAATACCAGTTGGACATACAGGTTTTGCACGCAATTACTTAAATTGCCTGTATTTTCACACTAGGCTTTAGGAAGCATCAGGTAGAAGGTTCTGTCATAGTGTGAAGACACCTTTAAACCAAAACTTCCTTTCCTTTTTCATCTACAGCATGTTCTTTTTGAAGTGTTCATTTAGTCAGTAGCTCCACTACAATTTAGTTATCTGATCTATGGTACAAATGCATTTATCATGTGTGTTATATTCTTGTTTAAAGAACACTGATTACCTGACCTGGCACACTGCAAGAATAGGGTAAATTGCAAATCCTATGAAGATTATTCTTTGTCTGTGGTCATTTCTGTACTCTCACTCAACCAAGCATTAATTGATATACTTATGGTATGTTATTTTACATTTTTTATACTCAAATATTTATCAGATTTCAATAAAACGTTATGAAGTCTATGGTAGTCTATCACATTATTTACTTTCATTATATTTGTCATTCTGTCAAGAAATCATATTGAGTTAGTTTGTACATGAGCTGTTTTGGATGAAATAATGGAGTATTACTATCCCCCCCTAATTCCCACATAACCGGGATAACTGGCTGTTATTTATTCACGCCTTTTTGACCTTTTGAAAGATTGGCACACTAGATTTTTCTCAGTCTTATGAAATTTCCTCAGTATTTACCTGAGGTCAGCATTAAAGATTCAAAAGAGTCTCTTCATTGCTGTAACTGGAGGACCTCATTCCTGAATGGTAAAGTCTGACTTAGAGTCTGTGAGAATATACCTGAAATCAGGGCTATTACTTTTCCATATGCAACTTCCCCTATATTTTTACCTTCAATTAATTTCATCTACCACTCTGTTGTCCAGTCCCTGAAGGTATAATACAGTTCCAGGTTATGACTAAGAAGTGTCTGCAGTATCTGAATTCCAGTAGTGCTATCTGCACTTCACAGTCAGCCCTTTTTTCTGCTGACTAAAATAGCTTAGTATCATGAGGAAGTGTTGACACTTTATATTCACCCTCTGTTACTTCCAGTTACTTAGAAATATGTTCAGTGATAGGGGACCCAAAAACATGGCTGTAGAGCTCCACAGGGATCCTCTTTCTACATTGAGAACGGACTCCTAATCTCTGTTTCCAATCTTTTAACCAATTATTTATACATGCAAGAATCTTCTTTTTAATCTTCTGGCTTTTCAGTTTCTTTAAGAGCCCTTGGTAAGGGATCTTGTCAAATGCCTTCTGGAAATCCAAATAATCTGCATCATCAGGGTGAATCTTATTCATTCTCTCGTGTTTCATTTGAAGAACTTGTATTTATTTGTGAGGCATTCTTTCTCTTTATAGTTTTAGCTCCTTCCTATTAGTTTTAGCTTCCTAATAGTTTTAGCTCCTTCCTATTATATATTATTTATTAGTATATCCATTCATTTTATTCTTTATAACTGTTCCTGCTGAACTGCACAATACACGTTGGAGTTCCTGTTCTGTACTTCCTTCAATATTCATAAACAACCTTTTAAAAAAAACAAGCCATTTTCACTATTGCTTAGTTAAGAAATTATTTCAAAATAAGTTCAGATAGTTCATTCCTCCATTAGCTTAGAATCCTTGGGTAGGTACTATCTCTTGCTGGTGATGTGACACTGTTCATTTTATAATTTTGTCTGATAAACTGTTTTAGAAACATCTCATTTTGAGGTGGACCTTCTGATGATCCTTATTTAGAAAAATTGTGGCTTAGGAATTTATCCATTTTTTCATATGAAACAGTAATGAAAAGAATTATATATATATATATATTTTTTTTTAAATTTATTTTATTTTTAACTGTTGCATTTTCTTCCCTCAATTATCATTTCCTATTGTCGTGGTTTAGATCCAGCTGGGACCTGAGCACTATGTGGCTGCTCACTCACCCCACCCCATGAATGAAAAGGAGAATAGGAAGAAAAATACAAAACCCCATGGGTTGAGATAAGGAGAATTTAATGGAACAATGGAAAAAGAGACGTAAACAACAGTAATAACAACAACAGTAATTAAACAATATGTAAAGCAAGTGATACAAGCTGGACAGACTGAGTTAGCTCCAAATCGCTGGCTCCACCCTGGACCAAGAGTGTGCCAGGCCCAGCCTGGCTACTGCCCTTATAAAGCAGGCATGACGTTAGTATGGCATTGAATAACCAATGGCCTGGTTTAGTTGTCCATCCTGGCTGTGGCCCGCTCCCAACTTCCGGTGAAAATTAACTCTATCCTAGCTGAACCCAGGACATATTCTGGTCACCTGCCTTCTCTACCAATTACTTGGCACATTTCTCAACTCTGATATGTTTCAAAAAAGGCTTTATGAAATTTTTTTGTACTTTTTGAAAGTTTTCGCTCAAACTTTTGATTGGACTGTCACGTTGTTTTTACATTCACTCTCCTGAACTTTATGATCTGTTTCCTTTTGCTTGTTTACATGCTATCATGTGTCTTGTGAGAAAGAGAAACTGAAATAATCTCCCCTTACTTATTTTTCTACTTCTTTGGGTTTTTTGGGCATCTTTCTTCCCCCATTTTTCCCCTATGAGAGGAAGCAACAAAACAAACTTTCGTTCACTACAGAGTTCTACAGTTAAGTTGGAAACTTCCTTGTTTTGTTAGTTCCTCTGGAAAAATGTTAAGTTCTTCAAGACCAAAGCCTAAATTACCAGAAACAAGCAAACCTGTCACAAGACAGAGACGATGAAATGTCGTCTTCCAGAACAGCTCCTACATAAAGAGGTTCAGATGGTTCAGCTTCAGCACCATTTGATACTCAGAAACACCTCTAAAGTGATTTGAACTTCTGTAGTAGTTTTCCTGTCATTAAAAAAACCCCAGGAGCCACAGAGAGATGAAGAGAGAGGTAGATGGAGAGAGATAAAATTTTAGCAACCTCTCTGTGTCTATGCATGTATCATATCTGTGAATATTATTGAAGTAGCAGTCTCTCCCTAAATCATACACTTCAACTTTTTCTTTTTTTTTTTTTTATTTTTAATAAAGTATTCACCGGATTTTGAGAGCTGTTTTTATGATCAGGCTGCTAAAATACAGCTATGAACAGCTTTAGGCTAAAGATGTAACATTGTACTACTGTCACAAGCTGACAATGTTACTTTCAACAAAGTTCACAACACATTGTTCAAGGTTGGAACCTGAGAATTTCTGAACTGAAAAGGATGGGGATCAACAAACCTTGGCTTCACAAAACTCTCCTAGGCTTTGCAAGACTTCTGGACGTTAAAAGTAAAAAACAGTAAACTGATGACTCCATAGTCTTATTATAGGACTAAGTGTGAGTGATCTGTGTGTATTCAAGACTCATGAAGAAACATATTTTATTAAAAAGTCTTATTTTTCTGGGAAGCTATAGAGTACCAGTTCTTTTCTACCCACTTGTGATGCATTTAAGTTATCAATATCTTATCTTTATGGGTTCTGCAGAAGCACTTAGCAATAATTCTAAATATTTTTAACCCCAAATTTACCAAAGAATCTTTATTATACATTTCTTAATCATTTTAGGCAGACAGACAATATTTGACCATGTGTTCCTTTTCTTTCAATATCCCATGGTGTTGATTGTTAGCATAAAATATTATTTACTTTTTTGTTATCCATAATTTCTGTTTTCTAGATGCTTACTTTAATTTCTACTGCTGCTATTCTGTTTATCTCCTCCCATTCTTGCTGCTGCTGTTGCTGTTCTTTTACTCTTCCTTTTTCTACACTTGCGGTGCTCTAAATCTGTCAACCAGATGTAACTTTCAGGAGTCCTGATTACAAGCAGATTTGCAAACTCTTGTATGTTACTTTCTATTTTAAAAAGTTGACTTGGGATTTGGAAAAAGCTCCCCATTTAGTTCTTTAAATAGAAAGCAAATACTGTAATTGGATATCGGCTGCTGGTAAGCACTACTGAAACCAACTTATGGCTGGAAACAGATCTGTGATATTGTTTGGTTTTATGTATGATGATTTATTTTAATGCTATTAGCAAGTGTGTGTAGAAGAGAGTTTGTTTTCATTTTAAGCATTTCTAAAGGTGTGAGGCCTTGTGGTGCCAGGGAAGGAGACAAGGGAAGACTGTCTGCACTTCTGAAAAAAATATCTCAGTCAGTTTCAATGACCTGTATGGTAGCTATATTTCAACTTTAGGGCTGTTCTATGTTGTTGCATTACCCTAGTAACTGCAGTTTGCTATTCCTTCCCTAATATTCACAAAGCTAACTACAATCACTAATCAAAAGCTGCATGGCAAAAATGCTGCCTCTTCCCAGTTGTTTGATTCATTTCTGCAGTGGCATTTTGGAACCTGTTCAGGTTATCAGTCTTCTGCATATATTCTGTCATGTCAATGCAACTTGTTATGATAAGCAGCATGAAAAACAGCTCTTCCTCCTCTCATACATGCACAAACTTGCCCATGGGTGGGTAGCATTGAGAGGCTGGGTGTACTGCTACTGCATGACAAGACACTCTCTGCTGGATATCAGTGTCCAAACGCAAAGAAGAAATGAAATCTAGTCATGAGAAAAGAGTCACTGAGACAAAGTGAGGCATGCCTCTGAACAGTGGTCACCACTGTGTGACAGCATTTCTTTAGAGACCATCAAATAATGACAGTATTTGAATTGTAGCTTGTCAACAGAGAAGTGGAGGTCAATAGCGGCTTATGATTCAGGGGCCTTTTGAGACATGCCATGTGCATGAGTTGTGTGCACTGTGGTTGGTACTGTGAGGTATTCCAGGAACATGTGGTATTCTCATTCTCTTTGACTTCACAAAAGTGCTGTGATGTACCTCTTATTGGACCTGATGTAGAGCCCACTAAAGCAATTTAGTGGCTAGCTTGGTTAGCAAAATCAAGTCCAGATTTTGCTGATAAAAGTGAATAATTTCACTCTAAGAGATAACCTGTAGCAGTCCTCTCTGCATTCCAATGTAATCCAGTTTAATAAATTTTTTTTTTTCTAAAAAGGAATATTCCTTTGCCTCCAAAAGAAGTTAAGGAATAATTTTGCATTAAAAGAAAAAGAGGATTTTCACATTTGTGGTAAAGATGGAGGAAACAGCATTAAAAGGGGATTAAAATTAGCTTTATATTGACAGCTATAACCTTACCTCATCTTCTAGTTTCTTATGATCAATGAAAGAGATTACCCTTGTGTATGCCACAGGAAATGTTGCATATACTTTGAAGGCATTATAGAAAAATATTACAAAATTTGTGAAAAATAGTCCTCAGTATTTCAGGGGTTGATTACATATTTTGGGCCAATCTGCACATATGAGGTGTTTAGGACCATGTCCAAAGTAATGATCATTTCCTTAAACGAGTAGTGAAAACCACTGGGCGTGGCCTTAGCCCTGTTCCCTTACCACTGCCTCTGGAGAAATAATTTTAGTGGTAAAACAGATCCAGAATTATCTTGAGATCAAAGACTGCAGTTGTAAGGGGCTCTTCCATTGATTGCTCTGGTTTGGGAGGACACTTACTACAATATCCTGCATATCAAGCCAAAGCTATTTGCAATTCACGTTACTGTAGTTTATGTTTTACAAAGTGTAATAATTGTACAAACACTGCAGCCTTTTTCACACCTTGAGTGTAACACAATAAGCTACTGCTCCCAAGTAAATTATCCTATCTGAGGAAATGTATGTAACTCTCTAAAATGATAATACTCCCATTCCTATTTACTTGTTTATTAGTCTCATTTGTATTTATTCACAGAATGGGCCAATCCTTCATGTAATTCCTGTCACAAAATGCTTGTAGAACTGAAGTTATAATCAGATGCAATCTGAAAATACGTATTGGTATATAATCAGTACCAGTTTTGAAACCAAAACCCAGGGAAGGTATTTCCACTGTCAACCTAGAACTGAATAAGTGCTCCATTGACAAGAGGGCTATCTATTTGTGCTGCCCACAAGAGTGCCTATAGAGCATTTACAGCAGCAAATACTAATCATGGTTATTCTAGATGTTAAAGGGAAAAACACATTTTCTCTCCATGCAATTTTATTTTACTGTTTTTTCTTCAGGTCATATGATTGTATCTTGCAGTCTTTTGATTAATTGCACCTGAATATTAGTGGATATTAGCTAATATTTGATTGTCAATATTTAGGAATTAAAAGACATTACATAGACTTATAGTTAGTATTGAAAACATCAGCACCAGCACTTTAAAATACATATAACTGAACACAAAAACGTTATGTAGACAAGTTTTATACTTTTAATTAGCATAAACCCCAAGATAAATAGGTTGCATGAATTTAGTTTAGAACCTAGTCTAAAGCTGTTGGTTTTATCATTTTCTCTTGCATTCTCCAAACCAGGTACCCTCATTGATATTTTATGCATGAAGCAGTTCATATCTCCCCAGACCGCAATAGTACTATTTCTGACTGCATTCTAACCAACTGTAGTCCTATAAGGACTTTGTTTTTCCACATGCAAAAAGAACCATTAGGCATATTTTGAAGTAGTTTCAAGATCAGTGTTGTTACAGACAGTAACTATACATTTATAATTGTCACATTAATCTAAATGTGGTTAGCTGGTGCCTAAGTAAAGCGAAGTGTGTGATTTTAAAATGTGACTTGGTAGCAAAAAAGATAAACTGAATCATTTTACAATCCATTTTGTCACATTTGGATGGTGCCAGACGGGCCTCACATGACCAGTTTATAATCAACATCTTTTAAAAGATAATGCAACATTGATTCTTTCTATTTGCTTCTTGGTTTCAGAGTCTTTGGAGGAACTTGAGATTTATTTTCAATATTTTCTCTGCCAGAAGGGTTAAAATGGACTTTCAAAAATATGACAACAGAGGTTGATGGCTCCACAAAATATTACTACCTGCATAATGATCAGTTTCCCTTCTTTATGTCACAGGGGCATATGGTACCCCAACCCATAGTTACTGTAGATTTGATGGAGAACACGCATTATAGAAACTGTAAAGTTGGAAAATTACAAACCCTATTAGAAGATGACTTCTTTTGAAATTTCCAAACTATTAGCAATAACAAAAACAAGCAGAGACATGAATCATTCCATGATATAATTTTCAAATGTACTCTGTTTTATGCCAGATTTCAATTGTTTTATTTTAGCTGAAACGCTTTTTAAAATGGTATCTGAAACAAGGGGTAGGTATTGTAGTTAAGAAACTAATTTTAAAACTTTCATATTTTATTGTATATGGGACCTCTAACTGGTAGAAAAGGAAGTGGAAATGTAGCAAGAGGGAGGAAAACATCATGTAGGAAAAGGGAGGTAAGTCTGGAAATGTAACTGATATCAGAGAAACTAAAGTCACCTTTAAGGTTTTGGAGACAGTTTGCCTTTGGTATGAGTTTGTGTTTACATGTGTGTAATATGACATAGGCTGCCATTTTATTGGAGCCATGAGAGTTCCCAGCTCTTCTGCCCCCTATTTCCCTCTGTGCTCTATTCTGATCGCCTTTGTCATTCCTGCCCTTTATCTTCTCCCATCCTTTTCTTTCCTTCTGTCTGTATTTCTTGCAAAAGGTTGTGCTCTGGTATTTTCAATCAAGCCTCTGTAATAGTAATTCCTAATGCTTTAACACTCCTCCATGCCCATAGCACCTTGGAAGCATGGTTGTTTGGGGAGGTTAGTTCTGTGGCCTTTGCTGTCTACAGTGGACTGATGGCTATCACCCAGTGCCTCATGACAGGAACAGGTACACATCGGGCAAATTCAAGGGTCTTTCCAGTCAAAGACGAAAAGCAAATGAATACCTAGGGGCTGTAGTTCTTGTAGATCATTTTTCTGTTGGCTAAACAAAACAATTGCTGACATAGTTAGGACTTTTAATGTGTTTATTTATGAAACAAACTTCCAATGCATTTGTTTGAGAAGTGATAACAATCAATCAGAAATTTCCCAAAGGAAACATGCAATCTCAAAGATCAACAAATTTATCTTAGAATCTTAAAACACTCATAAAATTTTGCCTGGAAATGCTGAGTCTAAAAGAAAAAAAAAAAATGACAAGCTTCAAGACTTTTTTGGTAAAGAATGAGGAAGTAAGGAACTGAACATTACAAAAAGCTCAAAATAGGGTGAATGTGGGGCATTTTTATTTTGTATCAACAATTTGCATAATAAAGGATAAACTGACAAAAGAAGTGATTTTAAACAAAAAGGGTTAGTTGAATAATTAAAAAGCATATTATAACAACCAAACTTGAATGTAGCAAGATGAATAGCTCTTGCATGCTATGGTGAGGTGGTACATAAAATCCTTAGATAGAAGCAAAGCGAATATGAAAATAAACTGCAAAAAAGAAATCATGTTTCAAGTTGTTTTTTCAAGAAGATGGAATTACGTACCTGCATGTATATTACTATCTGTCTGCCCTAAGGGTTTAACAAGTACAAGTGGGAAAATATAATTAATATAAAATTATAAAACCAACTGTGAAATGTGTGTTCTTTATTTCCTCACAATAACTGGGGAGAAAGAAAAGCAAAGGGTACGACTGACATTCCTTGTTTAATGCAGCTTACTTAGTGACTGGCATAATGATAAGTGATGGTAATTTACCTTAAAAACCTTAATGAGTGGATCATTACTATAGAGAAATGGGAAGAAAACTTTAATCCCACAGAGGCAGAGCTCCATGGTTGGCTGTGCAATAACCAGACAGAACTCTGAATGAGATTCCCAAGCTTCTGTTCCCTAGATAAAATTTTCTCTCACTCCACTTTTGCAAAGGTAATGAGGAGGTAATGAGGCTTGACTTGAATTTTTTCAGCACTTGATTCCCTTCATTCCCCAGCAGGTTCCCATAGGATAGAGTAAGATGTTGGATTTATATAAAAGCTGTGCTGATAGATAGGTGGAGGAGGTGAGCCATGCTATTCTGTCTGTATGAGAAAGGGTTCAGATAAATTTCAAGTTCTTTCAGCGCTGTCAATTCACTCTGGTAGTTTCCACAGAATAAGACAATTTGACGACATGCAGACTTTGTCAGGGCTGTTGACTGTTTATTTTGTCACTTTACTGATACTAAACATTGACCTTTCTATGTCACCTTTTCTTCCTCTTTTTCCTCCATTTTTTCACTAGCTTAATACATACATCTGAGTAAATAATAAAACCCGAAAAGGTAGGCAGAAATGTTCTATTAGATCATTAGCTTAATTTGAGCTGAAAGGTCTTTGTTGTAAGTTGGGGGTGGGAAGGGACCTGGGGACCTTTGCAAAGTATTTTGCTGGCAAGCTTGTTGAGATTTGATTGCCTTTGTTGTGATAATCTGAAATTAATTTGCACTTGAACCCATCTTTCTTCTGGGCTCAATTTAAACACGGTTATAATTATGCGCCCTGCATGAAATTGAGAACAGACACTGATATGACAAGTCTGAATTTTTTAATTCCCCAGGTATTAAAGGCTTTTTTCCCCACTTATCTCACAAGGTAATAAAACAAAATGTTCCAGTGAAGCACATGCTTAAGAGAGAGGTATTTGCCTGAGGGGAAACAGTAATAATCAGTGTATTGCTACACATTTACTCATGTACTTTCTCAGTAGGTCAATCTCTTTCTTTTAAAGTGATGTTAAACTTCTGCTAATATTGGTTGATTTGTACCTGGTACAATATAAAAAAGTAAAAATGATATGTTTTATTCTATTTTAGCAGCTCCTCACCTAAAAGGCTTTTTGTCAAACATCCATTTTGATAGATTTTTTTTTAAAAAAACCACTATTGAAGACTACCTCCTAACATCCACAATTGATCTTAGCAATGCACCTTTCTTGTTCTCAGTATGAGCTGTAATATCCTTATCAGCATTCTTTTAGTTTTAACCCAGATTAGTGTTTTTGGTGAGGAATCTCATTAACTACAGTAAGCCCATCTTCTTTTGTGATTTCCTTTGGAATTGTAATGTACAAAAAGGCCACCAAGGTCAATGCCCTGGGCACAAATTCCTCTTTAAATCATCATTCAGCTCAGAGTAACAACATTCTCCTTAGAAATAGACATTTTTAAAGATCTGGAACAAACTACTCAGTTTCTTGGAAGTGAAAATCATCTGGAAGAGAAGCAGAAATTAAGAGCATAGAAAATTAAGTGTAGGGATCTGCAGAGTAACTATTTGTTAGATTAATCCATTTTCTTTCTGTCTCCTAAATTTGTATACTGTGTCTTTTTAAATAAAAAAGAGGGTATTTTTAGTTAAATTGCCCTACATTTTAACACAGGTTTTGAAGCTATTAATTATACCGCCGAGGTAACATCTTCTAAGCTTTAGCAATAACACTTGTTTTCTCCCCAAACTTGAAGATTGCATTCAGCTTTGTTTCTTGAGCAAACTGAATAATTAAAAAAAAAAAAATCCCATGTTTTTGGCAAGTAAAGTGAGGGTGTTATTTCTGCCATACTATTTTATTCATGGCAATGTAAAAAACAAGCATAAAACACATGCTCACAATTCTCATTCACATCTCTATTGCTATTAAGTGAAATAACTGAATAGCACCTCATTGTGGCTAAAAAAGAGCTGGACCTTTGCCTTTGTAAAGGCCTCAGTATTCATTTCAATGAAAAATTCTTTTCTATGAAAATTTTCTGAAAGCTTATTTTTAACTAACAATGGTTTTCATACCAGCTGTAATGGTAAAAATGAAAAGAGGTGGTGTAAAGTGAATATTTATTCTATTGTGCCTTATGAAAAGAAATGTTATGACCAGACTGGCACAGCTTTAAGGTAAAAGAGTAAAGCTAGAAACAGTAATATACAAAGTCATTATTTTTGTACATTGACATTAGTGTTGGTTGTAGTTAGGTTTGTCAGAAATACACTTTTTATTTTAAAACTTGTGTATTCTTAGCTTTTTGAAATACCAATTTGCTGAGATGAAGGGGGAGTAAAAGTGATGATAGATTATTTCAGCAAAGCTGTACTCTAATTGCAAAATATCATATGATAGTAGACACTGACACTACATAATCATCACAGTATCAACATCACAAATCCATCGAGTAGATTTCCTAGAGTGGGCCCCTATACATAAAATCTTGTTAAAATATTTGAAGTGTATCTTCTAGTGTGTTCCCTGTCTCCCTACCACTTAGTTCAGAAATAAGTCTAGAAACAGTGGAAAGAACAAGCTATACAGCAAAGTCATTAGTCCAAAGCATATTTATTAAGCAATATAATAGCTCAAAGCAACAAAAAGTCACTAGTATGGAGAACTATACAGTTCTTAATATCTTGAAACCTAGGAATCCCGTGGTATCCTCAAACTGTAAGGTAAAAATGTACTTAGCATATGACCACCTATGAGACATCTAAAATGCAATAATAATAATTTGAGATGACATGCCAGAAGAGTACGTATGATAAGAACTGTGTGGCCACACATGGTGTGGTATATTTTCACCCCTTAGTTTATGTGTTTTCCTTTCCACTGCCACATTTTCTGGTGACTTTATCTAGTCTCGTTCAATCATGCTGTGCACATCACAGTCACTTACTGACAAGCAGCCCTAGCTGAAGCATTCAGAGAAACAACCTTCCACAAACAAAGCAGGCAAGTCCTGTTTCTCTTAAGATAAAATCTGCTGATCTCATTATTGATTGTCTGCTTTCAGGGGTTTTGTTTCCTGAAAGTTTGATATGGGGCAACAGGGGTGACAAAAGATTGGCACTGCGACCTGGAAATTAAATGGTCGACTATTAGATCAACGTCAAATAGGGTGAGGCTGAAGTGTTTGGCAAAAGCATTAGAGATGCTGTCTTGACTTAATCTCTCTCTCTCTCTCTTTCTCTCTCTCTCTCCTTTATCTTGAATCTGTTTTGAACCCTCCCAGGCAATTTACTATCCTTGTCATTGATTTTTATCACCTAATGTGCCCCAATGAAGAATTACTATTTGAATGATAAATCAGCTTCCTCATTTAAACAATTATGCCTGACCTTAATGTGAAAATAGCCACTGAAAAAAAAAATATAGTTAGTTTTACCATTAATCACTGACCAGTGGAACCCTTGTGATTTTGAAAGGAGCACCAGATATTTTTTATTATGGAGGGAAAGGAGGGGATAACTGTACTAGAAATAAATGATGAACATTTTCTTTTATTAAATCCTAACTGTTAAGAAATAAATTACAGTGGAAAATTAGTCAACAAGCTGGAGGGAGAGAAAAAAAAAAAAAGAAATGAAAGAGCTCATCAGTAAAGCAAACTTGTAATTGCTGTCCAGTGTTCTCTGCAAATTGCCTGTAATATGCTCAGACACACACCTCGTTTCACAGGTGTTATGGTTTGGGTATTTTGGTGTTTTGAGGAAGACCACAGTGACCAGCCTTTTCTAATAATCCTTCTTCATCCTCTATCTTTCTGTATCATTTTTGCCCCCTGTGGCCCTCTGTAATTATTTGAAAATCCTTCTTTTTTCCCATTGTAGGCTGTAAAGAGAAGTATACACCATCAGGTATTGAATGAAAGTATGTGTTGTATTATTTGCTACCTTTTTAAAAATTATTATTATTATTATGATGCCCAAAGGAAGATATCTCTTTTCACAGAAGAAGTGTTAGCGGTGCTATTTAGTACTGATTATTTTCCTTGCTTAAGTGACTATATTAGAGAAAGTTTTCTGGTTTGGGTAGTATTTAAGGATGCATATCAGTACTGGAATTGTCATGGTGAAGATGTTCTGGGAAAGCCCAAATGAAAGCTCTGAACAGAAGCAGTCATTTATTGTTTTAACATGAAATGTGTGTGAAAATACTTACTGTAAATGCTCATTCAACATGGGTCCCACTTGGAGAATATTTTAGAACCAAAACTTGATAAAGAAAAACTTTTATTTCTTGGTTCAGCAGAAAAACATAACCTGGAAAAGGTTCTTTGTTCATGGTTCTTCCACTCATTTTAACCTGTGTTTTAAGGATTTTGGAAAAAAAAGTTTCTGGACTAGACATGATACAGGCATCCACAGTCTCCTGTGGAAAAAACAACAAAGAAGGTGGGAGCAGGGGGATCCATAAACTGGAAAATACACTATTTTAGCTGAGCTCTGACAAACATAGACTAAAGCTACCACTGCTAATTCTCATAGTTTTGTAATACATCTGATAATGCTTGATATTTTTCTTAAAGCTTCCTTTCTAGAAGTCTACAGAACACAAGGTAATATTAGATTGGCCCT
>JAVSBS010010912.1:0-16261 GCA_033124195.1 Coracias cyanogaster
ACTCCTGCTGGTCACACCGTTTCTGATACAGGCCAGGATGCCATTGGCCTTTTTGGCCACCTGGGCACACTGCTGGTGTGCAAGGAAGAAGTCCATGCTGTTTTATTTGTGGACAGCGTAACCAGCTACTGTTTCCCTCTTGCATAGAAATGGCTCAAATGATACAGACATTTTTGTACAGCCCTGGGCAGCAACCGTAGGATACAGAGCGCTGCACCAGGGACAGCCCAGACCAGCTGTGGTCACCAGTTCATCTATAGCGGTCACTGGTTCGTTTAGATCTGCTCCTGCCAAAGGTCCAAACCTGCCATCTACTGCTGGCTGCGAGCAAGTGCCAGATAATTATTCAGATCACAAAGACACGGGGACAAGCCAAGGCAGAGGTAGCATCCTAGTAGTTTGCTCCTAGAGCAGGAAAAAAGAAAATGGGTGTGTTTTCAGTAAATCAGCCTTATAAGCAGCACTGAGGGAAGAAAACTGAAGAACAGAAGCAACTAGAAGTTACCGGCAACTTTTCACCCAGCCTACACCCATGGCCTCTCCCTGCTCTTGTGTTTTAACTGTGGTGCTGGGACAACATATTGCTGCTTTGTGGGAATGTTGAGGGTTGTGCAACAGGATCCCGACCTGTTCCCGCATGCCCTGATAAAGCACGAACAGTCAAGTGAAGGCAGTTGTGTAATGGACTTCAGGGGCAGGCAGGTATCTGGGATAAGCTCAGAGATACAACAATACGTATTCAAAAGCTGACCAGATTCAAGAGCAGACTTTGCCAAGATAAACCAGAAAGATACCCAGATGTGGCTGAGCTGGTCTATCCGCTGCTTCCCTGAAGTCTAGAGAGTGCCACTAAGCAGACCTAGATTGTCCAGAAGCAGCTCTGGTCTGGGTAGCAGGAAGGGGAAATCCTTCCCATCATTTAGAATTCCTTGTCTCAAGTAGAAACGAATGTGGGGACCCATAGGAGGGTAGCAAACACACACGTATTTCCTCCTATCCATGGGAGAGCTCCCATGGTCAGAGTTATCTAGCACAGACCAAGCCTTAGCCAGCTTTTCTTTTTTTTTAAAAAAAAAAAAATCACAGACATTACCTGGTATCATTTTTATAGCAGTGTTCACTTCATTCCATTCATGAACCTTGTCAAACTTCCAGTCCAGGATGAAGTTCCCGTTGTCTGTCACCACGGGGCCCTGGGAAGCAAACCCATTTGTCACCACCATGAGCTCCTTGTCTACCAAGCCCAGGCAGGGACTGTCACAGCCCTCACCAGGACCAGCCGTCCCCACTGCAACGGTTTAGAGAGAGTCATCACTCAGGTGAATCAGGGCAGTCCACAATAAGCCTGTAACTAAAACCACCACCCAAGGCAACTGCTCATTCCTCATTCTCCTGTGTACAGATAATCATGCAGAAGCTGGAAACAACACAATTTCATCACTGCAACAGGGGATCCTTTTCACAAGAGCAAAGCCTAAAAAGTCCTAAAAAAAACCTATTACAGGCAATAGAAGCCAAAGTAATAGCCCTCTGCCCAAGTGATGAGTGCACTGCTGGATGCCATGGGGAGGTTTTGGAGTCAAAGAACTGCCGGACTTCAGCATCCCAGACATGCCCAGTACTCTCTCATGACCAACAGAAGGAGCAATTGGGTCCTGTCAGCAGAGCAGAGACAGCTGGGGCTGAGGACAAGGTGTTTCAGCAGCACTGAGCAGGGTGTGCAACCACACATGCCAGGAGGGATCGGCATCCTCCAAGAACATAGCTCGTGCTGGAGCAGCACTGATGTGCATTCCTGCAGCGAGGCTGGTCTCAAGTTCACAGACAGTGACTAGTTTGCTCTTCTCAAGCAGCCAAACGCAATCTCTAGAGCCTCTTGAGATTAGACTCAAGTCTAAAAACAAGTATTCAGCCTTCAGCTCTTAACTCCAGCCCTCAGAGCATACCGCTCTCCTCTCCCTTGCTGTGCAACATGGCTGGTGAACCCCACTGCCCAAGTCAGGGTGGGACACAGGTATTGGAAACAAAGCAGCTTCAGGTTTAGTCTGGCTGCATGTGGTACAGAAGACCCGGAGATGGAGTATGAGCTGCCCCCACAACTCGAGACCCTTGAGGGGAAATCTCCAGCCCTCCAGCCCAGCAACATCTCCACAGAGCAGCCAGTCAGACCCAGGCTGGCAATCCCTCCTCTCCCTGTTCAGGGATGCTTGCTTTACGAGACGTAAACCAGGGAGGCTTTGAATGAGCAGCCTGAACACCCAAACACATTAACCGAAGTATAATTAGGAGGAATTACACAAGATGCCACTCACAGGAGTGAAAGCTCAGATCTAATGAAAGGCCAGACCTCTGGTCCTTCATTTGCTTCTCAGGTGGCTCCTCTGGGGACGTGGGGCGGATCAGGGACACGTACCGCTTTGCTAACAGCCATCCGCAGCTCCGCCACACCTCCGAAGTTCTTGGTCAGGGCTCTGGTGACGGGGACGTAAGCCATGGGGATGACTTCGATAGGAATTCCCTTCTTCCACTGCTCCCCGAGGCTCTGAGATTTTTTCCTGAGGACACAGTTTGAGGTGGGATCAGTGTCAGACATTACATTGCTAACGCCATCAACCTCATCACACTACATCTTGCAGACCCCTCAGGCACCAGGCCCTGGACAATGGTCATTTCACCTGTTCACACCTGTAGGAAGAAGCAGTTTAACGCACGATGCTCTATTCACTCATAAGCCCAGTTTTGACACATTTTGGACAAGCAGGACATGAGTTGCTTTTCCTACAGCCCTGCAGCTGTATGTACAGAAGGGGAAATTTATTCTGACAGTCACCGAGCTCAAAAAGCAGAGCAGCCACTTTCTCACAAGCTCTGCTGACTCCTAAGCAGGCCTGCTGAGTTGAAAATGAAGAAAAAAACCTAAACTGAATTGCTGAAGCACTGGGAGTCAGGCTAATTTCCACCTGCTCCTGCTCCCCTGACCCACTGAAAGCACAATAATGGCCTTAGAGGACCATCTGAATCCCCCCACAAGACAGAGAGGTAGAATGAACAGTAATATTTTCACCTGTAATCAGCAATAACAATGAAGCATTTTGCATATCCTGCAACTATCTTCTCCTGTGTCAAGCAGCCACTGCAAGGGGATAGAAATAAAAGAAATCAGAAAACATCAGACTGCTCCTCAATGTGTCTGATGGCCCCTCCACCATGTTCTTGCTGAGTTTGGTGCTGTCATTGCCTCATGGCAGGGCTCCTTCTCCTGCCCCATCACTTCATCCCTCTTGTTCCTTGCACGCAGCCTCGGTCAGGAGCCATCTCCCACTGCAGGAGCACGCACAGGATCTCCTCAGCCTCTCCAGCCCACCCCAGAGACATCTGCAGCCAGGAAAGGATGCTCAGAGGCCACCCGCCACCAGCACCATACACAGACAGATGGAGAGCAAGGCTCACCCGCCACCTTTGATAAGGTTGAGGTCAGAGTCCACTTCATCCGCTCCATCGATGGCGACGTCAAGCTGTGGGAAGAGGAGAAACTTGGTGTGGAAACTTCTCCCATGCAGCATCCAGGCACTGCTCCCAGCGCAGCTCGGGAGGGTGTCAAGTCCCAAACGGCAGCCAGAAATGTTATTAGAACTGGGACCAGCTTGATGCCAGACAAGCATTTGATCATCTACTCGATACCAGCCCCAGCTAAACCATTAGGCATGTGACAGAAAGACAAAACCAACTGCTGGCCTGCAAGGAACATCACTTCAGCCTCCAGTGTTGTTGGCTAAGGGGTGGGGGGCTCCTAGGGAAAATCTTGGTCACAACACTTTGGCGATGCCATATCCCCATCTTGGGACAGCAAGCCTCAGGCTGGAAGAGATGCCAAACACCTGGAGGAAACAACTCAGCAGCCTATTTGCCATCTAAAGGGACAAGCACTAAGAGAAGACTAAGGCTTGGGGAAAAAAAGAAACTAAGCAAGTTCTCACTCGTGTTCTGCGGCATAGCTGCCTGAGCTCTCATCCTCAAGGCAGGACAAAGGACCAGGTTAAAGGAAGGTCAGGTGAGGTCTCACCTCCGCAGTCCTACTTACCTCTGGATGTCGATCCAAGTCACTTAGCGTTAAGCCGTTCTGCAGGATCAGCTGACGGGCCTGTGCACCAAGAACATACAAACACCATTCACTGGTGGCAGGAAAGGAAAACAGACTCATCGTGTCATTCCCTCGGCTGTGGCCAGGATGGAATCTCCCTGGGAGAGCTCCACTGCTCCACCCTGAGCTGGCGGAGAGACTGCAGCCAGCTGCAGAAACACATGGCAAGGAGAGAATGGTGCCTCCAGATCAGATTATTTTCATCCAGAGAAAACCCTGATGATGATTTGAACTAAAATGCTCAGATGGTACAACAGGACTCCTGGGTTCAAGTCTCTCTGTACTATCTAGTAGAAGGCCCCATCAGCTTGGTGGGAATCACTTGTATCTAAGCACTAGAGCAGATATGGGATTTTTGAGTCCGGTGTTGTTTCAGCTTGGACATCATTCTCCCTCACACTTATCCAGCCCCTGATTTCCTTCAGCTGAAAAATGGGAGCAAGACTCCCAATGCAGGATTAACAATGAAACTATTTTTCATGTTGGAAAGAAACCAAAAAAATGGAAAAAAGAGAAAAGCACAACTCATGGAAAAAGTGTGAGAAGCCTCCTGAAACAGCTGTTTGGTGGATCTGATCTACTTTTACTGAAGTAGCCATGGATTTCCCTCTAGTGGCAATGCAACACAGAGCACCCAGAGTTACCCTCGGCTTGGTCTATCAGTTTAAACAGGAATTCAAGGTTGCGGAACGTTGAACTGGTTGAACTTTATATGTTCCAGATCATCACCTGAGGGACACTCTCACTGCACGGACTCTGCTTGAGTCTGAACTTCCTACCATGCTGTAGCTAGACCAAGAAACCCCCATGTGATAGCCTGTATCAAATGATTCCCCTGTATTTTATCCACTCGTACTAACAAAGTGCATGAAGTCGCATGTCCTGGCATTCCAGAAAGATTAAGAAGAGTTAGCAAGTGGTACTCCTGGCAATGAGATCTGCTTTGAATTATTTAAGGTGGTGTTTCATAGCATGCAGTTTCAACACCCATGGGCCGTGAGCTCTTGATCTGTGCACTAGGATTGCCCTAAAGACTCACAAAATTAGAATAAAAATCTGTGGGTTTACACAGTGTCCATCTTAAGAGATTCCAGGGGTCTGAAAACAGAAAGCATGGAAAACCACTGTGCTGCACATGCAGGCCAGATCCTCAACAGGCTTGGAATCAGCAGTGTGGAAACGAGGTGGTTCCCTTCAGGCTCCCTGCTTGCAAGGTGATGGGAGCAGAGCAGCAGGAATCAAAAGCAGAGCTCCCACGACTCGGGGAAAGCGTTGGGAACTGCACTGCACTCGCCAAGAACCGTCTCATTCTGTGCTCTCAGCGCATGTCCAGGTGAAAAGGAGACACAACGCAAAAGCCAAGGGACAGATACTTACCCCGGCTCTAGCGTTACTGATGGTGATGGAATAACCCAACCTGACAATAGGGGAGGGAGGAGAATAAAAGCCCACTGAAACCAGGTCTTCCTTGCCAGTGACCTCAGGCAGCCATTTACACCTGGACATAGCGAAAATAAGAGGCTGTTCTGCTGACCTGGGAATGCTTCCCTGGGAATTGGCTGAGGTCTAAGAGACTGCAAAAGAGACGCGGCAGCCCTTGTCTGAGGGGTTTGCGCTCCTGCAGGTGTATGATCTATCTCTTCCCTTTAACAGCAACTTCTTGTTTTGAGGGTAAGAAACCCTGTAGTGTTACATGAACTACTCCAACATTTCAAGGCAGCACAGGCTCCACCCCACGTTCACTACGAGAACTTTATCAGTATTTTCTGTAAGACCTCATGACTGAACTCAGCACTTTTCCTAGGCTCAAATGAGACATGGTATCTCAGGATGGGAATAATTTTAGAGAGATCAAAGACAGACTCTTACCACAGTCTATATATGCAACAGAAGTACCGATATAGGTTAAAAAAAGAGAAAAAAACCCCAAACCCTAGTTTTCACTTTTTGCCCTTTGCAGCAGTTTGTATTATACCCCAGTTGCCACTGGCTGTTTGTAACAGCTGGGAAAAGAGAGAGTCCCAGTGCCCCACACTCACACTTGAAGAAAATCTGCAGGGTAAGAGGATGTTAAGTTTTCATAAGATTTTAGGATAATTGAGGTTGGTCTCTATCCAATCTCCAAGTCAAAGCAGGGTCAGCTACCAGGTTGCTCAGGGCTCTACCCGCTCAGGTCTGGAAAACCTCGAAGGATGGACTCTGCGGAGCCTGCCTCACTGCTTCATTGTCCTCACAGTGAAAAAGTTGTGACAAAAGTACAATCCCAAGGTCCATACCAGGACTGTAAGAAGGACACACGGCCAATTCCTAGACTGGGCCACAGCCACTCTGCCTTGAAAACCCCATGGGTGGTCCCCATCATGTCTCCCTGCCTGAAGGGGACAAGGTGACAGCAATCCCCACCTCAGGGTGGGGAATCAGAAGATTCCCCAGCAGCTCTGCATTTCACCAAGCAACCATGTTCTCCCTCTCCCTGCAAACACCTCAACAGCTAGCTTGCTATAAACCAATTCCTGCAAAAGCTGCGCAGAAAAGGAAATATTAAGCTGATTTCTCTTCTGCATTTCTTACAAAAGCTAGCTGATGCATTTCAAGTTTCTCCAGAGCTTGCTATTATGGCTCGCAGTGTGATTTTTACAGATTTCAGGGCTTGATACAGAATCAAAGGAGATTAAGTGTCTCCAATGAGTTTTGTATTATGAGTCTGGTTCAGCACTAAACATCATTTTTCCTTTTTAAGCGGGATCCAGAGCTTGCCACGCATCAACAGCAACATACCCAGCGTTCCTGCACTGGTTCGTAACATAGAATCATAGAATGTTCTAGGCTGGGAGGGACCTCTCGAGGTCTTCTGGTCCAACCTCCCTACACAAGTAGGGACATCTACCTAGGTCAGGTTGCTCAGAGCCTCATCAAGCCTGACCTGGAATGACTCCAGGGATGGGGCCTCCACCACCTCTCTGGGCAGCCCAGTGATCTATCACCCTCATGTTAAAGAACTTTTTTCTAGTATCCAGCCTAAATCTATCTTTTCCTAGCTTAAAACAGTTGCTCCTTGCCCTATCACTAAAAACCCTTGTGAATAGACCCTCCCCTGCCTTCCTGTAGGCCCCCTTCAGGTACTGGAAGGTCATTATAAGGTCTCCCCAGAGCCTTTTCTTCTCCAGGCTGAACAGCCCCAACTCCCTCAGCCTGTCTTCATAGGAGAGATGCTCCATACCCCTGATCATTCTGGTGGCCCTCCTCTGGACACGCTCCAACAGGTCCACATCCTTCTTGTGCTGGGGGCTCCAGAACCTGATGCAATACTCCACGTGAGGTCTCACCAGGGCAGAGAAGAGGGGCAGAATCATCTCTCTTGATCTGCTGGCCACGCTACTTTTGATGCAGCCCAGGATGTGATTGGCCTTCTGGGCTGCGACTGCACATTGGAGGCTCATATCCAGTTTTTCATCCACCAGCAAACATGCCTCTGAGCAGTATGGCATCCCTGCAGCCCAGGTCAGGGCAACACAGCACCATCACCACCGGCTCCATGAGGTCCGTCTGCAGGCTGCATCACAACTGCTCTCACCAGTGCTCCCAGTTAACTCACACTGCAGTGAGCCAGTCTGGGGAGCAGCATGGTTGCCCACCACAGCCAAAGGGACCATCCCCTGCATGAGTGTTTGGACAAGCAGAAAGCAAAGGAGAAAAGCGCTTACCTGAAAAGACGTCGGGATGCAGACAATCGTCAGGTTCTCCTGTTTAACCCGCTCAGCTGTAGCAAAAAAAAGCAGAAGCCTCAGTTTGTTGTTGCAGAAGGGAAAAAACACACCAACTTTCACTTTAAGAAATCTCAGTTCCGAACAGCCCCTCTGAATCACTGCAATTACTTGCTTGGCTTGCAAATAACTCAGTCACGCTCCAAAAGCAAACAGGTGCCACCCTGCACAGGCTAAGGCTCAGTTCCTACAGTCAGAAATGGATCAACACCCACCCTGGCTCAGCCCAAGACACCATGAGCCATTAACCTTTGTGCCTCCAGCAGCCTCGTCAGCAAATCCTCACCTGGGAAATTAGCCCCAGTCCCCTCTCTCACTCCATTAGACAGGTTTTGCTGCTCTCCATGTAAACATAAAGCTCCAGCAGCTGCCTGAAAGGTTTTCTGGCTTGTTGCCTTGGGGACATCACATTCATTTATTATAGAACATTTAAATATATGGCAGGGAAAGGACTAATAAAATACAGTATTCCATTAAATGGAAGGAAATATTTCCTCCCCCAGGTTAACCTCAAATGACTAAAATCTATTACTGAGATATCATTATGGACTAAATGTTATTTTAGCAATTACGATACTTTGGCATAAGGCAACAGCCCGAGAGTCAGCAACAGCTCTCGCACCAGAGCAAGTACCTGGGCTGCACACTTCAATGCAATACATACACGAGGCTGTTCTTACAACCCACATCCCAGCGCTAACGCATCCCAGGGAACTGCTGGAGAGAGTCCAGCAGAGGCTACAATGATGACTGAGGGACTGGAGCATCTCTCTGATGAGGAAAGGCTGAGAGCCCTGGGGCTGTTTAGCCTGGAGAAAAGACGACTGAGAGGGGATCTGATCAATGCTTATCAATAGTTTAAGGCAGGGTGTCAAGAGGATGGGGCCAGTCTCTTTTCAGTGGTGCCCAGTGATAGGATGAGGGGCACAAACTGTAACACAGGAAGTTCCACCCAAACATCAGGAAAAACTTCTTCCCTCTGAGGGTGACAGAGCCTTGGAACAGGCTGCCCAGAGAGGTTGTGGAGCCTCCTTCTCGGGAGACTTTCAAAAACTGCCTGGATGTATTCCTGGGCAACCTGCTCTGGGTGACTCTGCTTTAGCAGGCGGGTTGGACTGGATGATCTCCAGAGGACCCTTTCAATCCCTACCATTCTGTGATTCAGTAGGACATGAAAAGTCAGATCTGCCCTAGGGCTGAGAGTGCCCTGAAGGAACCTTTAAACCTCTGCACCCTCTGTAATGAGGCGTGAGGATAATTACCCTCACATTCACTTTGCAAAAATGCATTTGCCTCACTTGAGTCTTTTGCTAAAATTTTCTGAATCACATCTTGAGCAGACTTGCACCCGGGGCAAGCAGAAAAACCTAGCTGCAGGGTATAAAAAAAAAAAATCGCATCCCTCATTTTCATTACATCTCAGCAGGACCCCCAGTGTGAATAACATGGATGTGAGCAAGTAACATCAGCCGCATACAAATAAATGGGTTAACGGAAGCAGAGCAGCTGCATGGCCCAAAGCCACAAAGCAAGTCAGGACTTGGCAGAGCTGGAACAAAACAGAGGGATTTAGCTCCGGTTTGCAGTGGGTGCCAGTAAAATGCTTTGATTGGTTGTATGGGGAGAACAGGTGGCAAATCATTACCTCCTCAGGACTCTCTATGCAATAAACTTGGAGCACAAGACCCAGTTTTAACCTTCAGCTTCAAGGAGGACAAAGCAGTTGGTGAACAGACCCAATGCATCAGCTCTACGGCAGCAACCAGCTTGTTTTCGAAGTAGTTGGGGCAGCCGGACAAGGGGACTGTCTGCGGTGGGATGGACATGAAGGGGAGCATCCTACCTAATCGTTGCACTGCGTGGACAATCGTGGAACCACTTCCGATGCCAAGAACTTGATTGTTCTGCAAATCAGAGAGAGACAGAGGAGAGCTGTTACTGGGGCTCTGCTTTTCAGTCTGCTTCTCCCAGTAGACTCGATGTTATAAATACACGCAAGAGGAACTTTGCCCAGAGATGCACGCTCTTAGCACGCCTTAGCACGCTGCAGGCAAGGAAGGGAACACGCCGTGCAGCAACGGCACGACCACTGTCTGCAGCTACGAGATTGCAAGTAACTCACTCTCTCCTTAAAGGAGATGTACTAAATACCACCATGGCCTGACTCTCAGGGTGCTCAATGTACTCACTGCTGGTTGCTGGCACTCCATCCACCCTCTCCTGCCGGAAAGCTGGGAGCTCCAGACAATACCACAAAGGAAGAAGCTGAAACAACCTTAAGATAACATCTTCCAAGGAAGCCGCAGAGTAAAAGCAGAGGTTTGCTGCCAACGGTATTGTTAGTAAACAGTAGAGATGCACCAGCCGCCAAAGCAAAGAGCGCAGCAGCCATTCCTGGAGTAGGATAAAAACTGCCTTTCAAAACCAAGTATACCGCTGCCTGCAGGAGAGTCCAGCAACACGCTGGAAAGATGGGTGAGCCTGGCAGTGGACGCTGAAGAGGATCACATTTTAACCACAGCTCAGCCCTGGCCTTGCTCTGCTTATGGCCTGGTTTAAGAAGGATCATGAGTGTGTCATACGGAACACAGACACGCTTCTAAAAGGTGCTGGAGGTGGAGGGTGGATGGGGGCAACTGTGTTACCTTTATTAGAGGATGCTCTGCAATGTAAATCTCTGTTTAGTATCAGCTCAAACTCCCACCCAGAGAGCTACCTGCAGCCTCTTGCACACTTCCAATTCACAATGTACTTCCTCTTTTTTTGGATGAGATCCAAAGCTTCAATTGACTCAAGGAGGCCAAGTATCACTACAGAGATTTCAGATGACTTCAAGCCAGCCAGAGATGTTGTGCATTATCTCTTGGACATTACACAAGTCTGGGGCTCTTCCTCGATGTGCAGCAAATCCAGAGCTCAGCAGCTGTGGAAAAAGCCACACCTGCAGCATTTCAACCAGCTAAAATCTTACTGGCATGCCAGCTTGCCTGGCAAGGTGGAGCTCAAGACAGGTCACATTCCCCAAGGAGTAATGATTCCCCTTGGTTCTGCAGGTTAAAAGCTCAAGAGCCCCAAAGTTCTCCAAAACCCAGCCCAAAACCAGAGATTCATCTTATATCCCAGCCCTCACTAATCACCGTGACTCTGCAAAAGTGGGGGAAAGCAAGAGATCGCAGCTGCACGCCTGTGATGCTGCCAGCAGAAACCCAATAGCTCCCGAGGTTTCTCAGCTTCACCCGCCCGGCAGCCAGAGCCAAGCGTGGCCAGCCAAGGACGGGGCAAGCAAAGCTGTGCGGAGGCTGGCAGGACATGGGCAGTACCGGTGCTCCTAAAAGACTTGTTTCGACCTGGGAAGAGGCAGTTTCTTCTCTTTGCCCTCATTTCTAGAGGGTGGGACAGCTTCTTGAAGCAGCCAGATGCCCTAAAGGGATGGTGGAAGGTCTCAGCATCAGCCACTCCACTGGAATAAAATGGGAAGAGCTCACAAGGGTCCCAGCCCCTTGCTGGTGATAAACTTGAAGGCACTTATCAGTAAGGAGAGGTGAAGAACCCTCCCTTAGGCGGTGGCAAGACTGTGAGCTAAATGGGTTTTCCAGAAAAACAGTTTAAGCCAGTCTCAACTGGTGCTGTGAGAACCTCTGCCTTAGCCATGGCTCCCACCTCTCCCTCCTCAGCTCCAACCCCAGCCAGACCAGGGGCAAAACCAGCCAGAAACCAGCCACTTTTAAAAACCCGAGTAGGGCAAACATTGGCAAGCAGAGCACAAGGTCAGTGTACAAGAGGCAGGTCCAGCTCACAGCGCCGAGGAGCAGCACACCATGCAAAAATAAATGACATTTCAGGTTGTTTACTAAAATCCCAGCAAATAAAACCAAAGCACTGAGCCACAGCACAGCAGAGGACCCACGTATGGACCCAATGAGCAGAGCTGGCAGCAGCCAGAGCATTGTCCCTGCTAACCCAAGGGTTGGAGATGCCAACAAGTCAACACATGTCGAGTGACTGTCAGCAGCACCACCTGGGCTGGCTCGTCCAGCCTAAGTTTCCAAGACAAGGATTTATGTGGGCAAAAGGCAAGAGATAAATAGAGCTGAAAGCCAAAAGTTTCCTCTTATTAATCCTAGTCCTCTGGGGCAGCAGGACCTACGGGTCTTGTTGGAAATCTTTACACTTCCAAGGGAGACACTAGCAGGGCTGGCCTTCAGAGGTGTTGTATAAACACAAAGCCAGCTCTCCCCAAGCAGCTTACAGCTCTAAAGCCCCAAGCCCTGTGCCAGCCCTGCTCCTCTGAGCTACCAGTGCTGCACAGCCCACACCTTCTGAGGCTGGTCAGCTCGGTGTCCCTTCCAGTACTGGGGAACTCTGCTCCTATAGCTGCCTGGGGATGAGTGCTTTGGATAAACGCAACAAGATACTTTAACTAAAAGAAGGAAAGAGAAGAAGTTCTCCTCTCCTAATCCCCCCACCCAGCCCCAGGTTTGCCATCTGCTGCAGGCAGCTCGGGGAGCTGCTGTGCTGGGACAGATAGGAATGGGTGTGAAGGAGGATGCCAAGCCAGGAGTCTGATCTAATACCAGTACCAAGCCCCTAGTGCCACAGATTTACAGCACAGTTAGGCAGGAGGGATTTGTCCAGCATAACTGAACCCTGAAGTGAGTGGTGTCTCCTACATGTCCCTGCCATGCAAGGAAGGGAGTGTCTGCAGCTTTGCTCACAGAGATAATGTTGTTCCCTCCGTTAAGAAGCGATAGCACTAACCACCAAGCACAAAACTACCCGTTAGAAATAGCAGCTGCACCCTGACGGGGCAAACTGAAGGGGAAGCAGGTTTTCTCTGAGAGCTAAGACCACCTAACTCCTTGGTGGTGACTCTGACCTGCTTCTTCAACGCTGCTTCAAGCCAACTTGCTCGGCAAGCATTGCAATATTACCCCAGACGCTGCATATTTGACTTAATCAGCCTTGCTAGCCAGGCACTGAACTTTAATCATCTGGGACACAGCCAGAAACATTATCCTAAGCTTGCTTGACTATAAAACAGCACAAAAGCCTGCTATTCCACGAGGAAAAGTCCAAAAATGAGTTGTTTTACCCCAAATCAAAGGTGCGCCCAGCTTGTGATAACCCACGGCAGCAGTCGTGCCTTGGCTCCCCAGCTTGTGACACCAATCCTTCCTCCTGCAACTCAACATGCAACTTTGGGGCTTGCTTTGGGTAAGAAAGGGGTTTTTTATGCAACGGCTGGTTCACCCCCTCAAGGCTTCCCCAGCCCACAGACTGCTGGTTTTCAGCACATAGGTCGGGCTGGGGATAGGTCTCAGGTAACATGTGGCTGTGCTCTCTGCAGGCAGGTACAGACTGCTCAGAGCCAGGAGAGGCTGGAAAACAAGGGAAACTTTTACGGGACATCAGGGAAGCTATCAGCAACTGAACCTCAAGATGTCAACCCGCAGAGGGGGATCAAGAAGGAACATGGATTTTGTTCCGCACCCCCGACTGCTAAAGTCTACCTCCTTGGCAGCGACTCCGCACCCATTTCATCACTGCTGTTGCAAAAGGGCTTGCACAGCAAACATTTCGATAACCGCTGCGTGACTTTAACCATTGATCTTCCAGGCGTTCACCATCAGGCTCTGCCAAACCTCAAGCAGCTCCAGTCCTATCTGACTTCCAGGGGGTTGACTAAAGCCCCTCCCTGCAGAGGACAGGACCCCAGCCCTGGTCAGGGGCTGCTGCTCCTTGCTTGGGTGCTCAGAAATAAGGTGCACCAGTGGAGCAGCCACGACGTGGAGAAAGGAGCAGGACACGGTGATAGCCTGAAGTCCCACCGCAGCTCAGCTCGCAGGAGTGTGCACGGTGAAAGTCTGGAGGTGCGAGGTGTTACCCCAAACTTGGGGTGCACTGTGCTAGGGAGACATGCATGGGCCAAGAGTCGAGACAGGAAGGGAAAAAGCAGGTTTATCCCTTCTCTCCAGGCTAAAAGAGCACAGTGCAAAGCAAAGGAAGCTCAGCAGGACTCATCCGTGCACCCCAGGGACCCTCCTGGCACCCCGGACTGTCCATGTTCCAGGTGTCCATGCACTCCACAACCCGTCCATGCACCCTGGGGCTGTTCCGTGCGCTGGAGGGGTCCATACAAACCGAAGTCCATCCATGCATTGGGAAGCTCCGCGCACCCCACGGCCGCCCCGTGTCCTGGGGGGGGGTCTCGGCATCACAAAACCAGCCCCTGCACACTGAAGCCACCACCACGCACCCCGGGGGCCGTTCATGCACCCCGTGCGTTGGGGGGTTCCCTGCACCCCGTGGCCAACCCGTGCATTAGGGGGGTCCCTGCGCTCCGGGGTCACTCCGTGCACTGGGCGTGGGGGGTCCCTGCACCCCAAAGGCTCTCCGTGCATTGGAGGGTCTCTGAACCCCAAACTCGCTCCGTGCATTGGGGGATCCCTGCAACCCAGAGCTGCTCCGCACACCACGGCGTCAACCCGTGCACTGGGAGGCTCCGCGCCTTGGAGGGTCCCTGCACCCCAAGCTCGCTCTGTGCATCGGGGGGGGGGTCCCTGCACCCCAAGCTCGCTCCGTGCCTTGGAGGGTCCCTGCACCCCAAGCTCTCTCCGTGCATTGGGGGATCCCTGCACCCCAAACTCGCTCCGTGCATTGGGGGGTCCCTGCACCCCAGAGCTGCTCCGCGCACCGCGGGGTCCGTCCGTGCCCGGGGCGACTCCGTGCCCTGGGGGGGTCCCCGCACCCGGCGCCCGCTCCGTGCCCCGGGCTCCCCCCGCCCCCGTGCCCGCTCCCCGCCGTGCCCCGAGCGGAGCGGGGCTCCGGCCGCCTCACCTGGACGTGCTTGTCCACGGCGGCGCAGGCTGCCAGCCTCTTGGCCTCCTCAGCCATGGTGCCGCCGAGCCGCCCGCGGGCCGAGGCCCGTCTCCGCGCCGCCGGCCCCGCTCGGAGCCTCCCCGGCGGCCGGGCAGCCAGGGGCGAGCTGCGGAGCGGGCCGAGCCGGCCGGGGAGCCGCATGCCGCCGCGGCCCGCCCCCGGGGGGCTCTCCCTCACGGGCTGGAGGCCTGGGCCGAGCCGGCTCCCTTCCTCCTCCTCCTCCTCCTCCTCCACCTCCTCCGGGAGGCTGGGACTTGTAGTGCTGCGAGCCGCGAACTACAGCTCCCACAATGCACGACCGGGCTCGGGGTGCCCGCTAGCGACTGGCCCGTCGATGTATGTGCATGGATAAACACCGATCCGTGGGGACTTGCCGGGGATGGAGAGGTTGAGGCTTTCCCGCAAAGTGCGAGAATGGGAAACGTTCCACCTGGAAGTGCTGGAGGGGGAGAGGGCGCCGGGGGAGCCCCTGGCAGGGCGCTGGGCAAGGGGATGAGCTCCGGGGCTTACCTGAACTCTGCCTGGGCTTCCAGAGGTGTTAAGGAAGAGCCTTTCTTGGTCTGGAGACAGGCCAAGTGGTGGGCTGGAGAACTTCTCCTATGAGGCCAGGCTGAAAGAGTTGGGGTTGTTCAGCCTGGAGAAGAGAAGGCGTAAGGGAGACCTTATTGCGGCCTTCCAGTATTGGAAGGGGGCCTACAAGAAAGATGGAGAGGGACTTTTCGTGAGAGCTTGTAGTGATAGGACGGAGGGTAATGGCTTTAAACTTAAAGAGGGTAGATTTAGATTAGAAATTAGGAAGAAGTTCTTCACTGTGAAGGGGGTGAACACTGGAACGGGTTGCTCAGGGAGGTTGTAGATGCCCCAACACTTGATGTGTTCAGGGCCAGGTTGGATGGGTCTTTGAGCAACCTGGTCTAGTAGAAGGTGTCTGTGCCCATGGCAGGGGGGTTGGAACTAGATGATCTTTGAGGTCCCTTCCAACCCAAGCCATTCTATGATTCTATGACTTTTACTCAAACTTTGTAGCACAATCTCAGGAGTTCTTGTATATAGTGGGGACTGGTGAACCAGGGCCTGCTCTGGCTGGGAGTGATGCTGTGTCACCAGAGTCACAAGTAGGAGCATAGACTCATAGAACAGCTCAAGTTGGAAGGGACCTTGAAAGATCATCTGGTCCAGCCTTCCATGGGCAAGGGAGCCAAATGAGATTATCTAGCACCCTGACCAACTGCATCTTGAAAATGTCCATGGAAGTGACAGAAGATGCCCTCAGTCCATGCCGTTATCAACCAGCACTCACTGGTCCTTATCCCACCTTGCAGGAGGGTCCCGATAAAACCTGATGGAGATTTTCTGGCCTGGAGCATCAGAACCTTTTTTTTTTGTTTCCATATTTTTTTCCTCTTTATCCTGGGTTGGCATCTCCTCAAACCTTTTCTGAAAAATATAAGAGAGGCAGACCAACCTTCCAGTACCT